>BHFT01043059.1:0-36987 GCA_004320025.1 Laticauda laticaudata
CGAACGGATGGCAAGGTTTTTTGTCCGTTTTACATCCTCTTTGCATCCGTTGGTTCACTGTGACATGGGCTTTAACATATCTATGACTGGAATATCCAGTCTGTTTCACTATAATAATAACATGTTTCCTGTCTGTCATTATGTATGAGCTGAGAGACCAATTAAATAGAAAATATACAACAAGAATGCATGGATAGCTATCACAGTTGAGGTGAGTTGGGGAATCATTGATGATACTACAGAATTTAGATATGATAGTGAAAGCTTGGGCATTCACAGAAGAACGTAAGGATTGCCTATGGCCCATATACTACATGCTCCTAGTTTCTGGCTGTGTTTGTTCATATGTATAAACAGATAGCGTTGCTTGTCAGAAGTGAGAAGTTTCTTTCTAGCACAAAGAAGAGACTTCTACCTCTTTTTCCCCCCTAGAGCATTTAGTTGCAAAATTTATGTAAGGGCATGGCTTTGGTATCATTTCCTTGTTTAGTATATGGGACAAAATAATACTGGATGTTGGGATACCATTTAGTATTCATATTTCATATTCAGTGTCTAGGGCAAAATAAATAAAAAAGCTTCTCTTTTTCTCTTTTCTACTCCACTTTGTTTGCTTGTTTCATTTTTAAAATTTGTTTGCCAGCTTTCAAACACTGAATTTTTCTTTCAAGACAGCTTACAAAAGTTTCAATTTTCCCTTGAAAATTCTAAATAATTAAAATATGCAACAGAACACAATATAAGAAGATAAAACACAAAAAACAATCATTAAAATGTTTTAAATGTTTATAAACAGGAAATTTTCTTAAGATAAACATACTAATTGATGAAAATGCCTGAGGGAATAACACTGTCTTTGCTTGCAAGAAGAAAAGAAAACAAAATCAGCATGAAATATTTCTCTCTGGGAAGAACATTTTAAAGTTGGGGACTACTGCTAAATACCCCCACACCCCCAAACACAAATACACTAAGAATCAGTATGAAAGGCACCTGGAGCTACATCAGTGACGATAATCTAATTATGGGCAGGAACATACTGGTTGGAACCTGAAATTGTGACAGTTATATTAATTACAGATTTCTGATTGTACTTTGAATCATAATTGGAAACTGAGTCAATGAAAATTACAAAGGGTTGGCATGACATATTTGTAATGCAAAGCAACAAAGATTCAGTTCAGTTATGCTACCCTTGGCATGTATGTAAAGGCCCGGTCCCACTGGCCGATGGATGCAAAACGTATGCATAAAGCACACAGCGGACAAAATTTCAGGGGTGGCTCCATCCGTTGTCATCCGCTCCAAAAAGTGATGAAAATTTGCATAAACAGAATGGAAAAGAACGGAAAAGAACAAGACGTGGGTAGTTATGTAGCGGGGATATTAAACAAATGTTCATAGGAAGCTGACGATGAAGCGGATGGAAGCTGGATGACACCCCCAAAAGGGGTTCCGGGGGAGAATTTCAAAGCGGACACATAACGCAAGGGAGCGGATGCATAGTGGATGAAGTGGATGCATCACGGGACGCACATAGGAAACAAAGGGGATGCCGCGTGGATGTATACGGATGCAAAGAGTTCACTGTGCATGCGGGGAGTATGAATTGCGTCAGCTCTGTGGAATATAAAAGGATGTCCACGCATGCAGTCAGCTTACAAGGGAAAGATGTGCTGCCACATACATCTTGCGGAACACCATGGTTTCGTCAGTCAGGCAAGAAGAGGAAGCCCAGCCTACTCGTTCAAGCCCTGGCAAGGCCCGCCTGCTGCAAGACTCGTGAAGCCCTGAACAATCTCCAGAAGGCCCTGATGCTGAGCCCCTGAGGGCACTACTGAAGGCCCCTGCCAGAGGAGGAAGAGGCAAGGGAAGGAGAAGGGAGAGAGGAAACAGTACACGCCTTTCTGAGGAGCATTGAGGAGGAGGTGCTGGAATGGCTGAGGGAGAAACGAGTACCTTCTGGAAGAAAGGGCGACAGACTGTATTGGACACAAGAAGACAGTGCAGCTTGGAGAGACAAGGCAGAGAGCCTGGGGTACACTGCCAGAAGTACTGCCTTGGATGCGTGAAAGCAATGCACACCTGGTATGGCAAGCCAACACCTCAAGAAATCCGGGCAGGCCGCTGTCAGGCTCAGTGACATGTGGGGATGTATCTATGGCAGTGGCAGTTTCCTGGAGGGTGAGATCCGCCACCGAGGAGCAGCCCCTCTGAGACGCCTCTTTCCCTCAGCAAGCCCACAGAAAAGCCAGTCCGTCTTCCAGCCAGTAGCCAGCTAACCCCTGTCCAGGCAGGTTATCTTCAGAGGGCCCCACATGCAGAGACCGCCCTTGACAGCTGCACTCCCCATGCGGCAGACTTGGAGGATCCCGTGGAGGATGACGCCTGCTGTTACAAAATGGAGAAAAAGCAGCAGCCACCAGAGGCCAACCGACCCACGCCCCAGCTCCAGAGGATGCAGGCAGAGAGGCAGAAATGGAGGGGCCAGGACCACAGTGTTGCTGTGGAGAATCAGGGACACAATGGAAGATGAGCACAGAAACTCCTCTCAGCTGGTCCACTTGGACAGCAGCATCCTCGGGCCGGAACACCTTCATCACCTACATGAGCACAGACCTCTGAGGGACTGCCGAGGCCCAGTAACCAGGTGATGAAGCAGAAGAATCACAGGACTTCTGCACAACCCTCAGGCCTAGCTGAAGCTGCTCCTACACAGTCCAGGTCTGCTCCTCCAACCCCAAGGCATGTCACAGCCTTCCACGCTTTCAACAGCCCCTCACCTACCAAGGCTACGACTACCAGGACTTCCCACACACAAGCAGAACTTCCCAGTCCAGGCCCAGCGTTCATCAGACTCCACAGATGCCAGTCCTCACCCAGCTGCAGAACCGAACAGCCCCACTACACTCCTCCCAAAACCTTCCCCCACCCCACAGCCAAGCCCGTCAACGGACAATCTGTCCTCAGTGTTGAGCCTGACATCTCAAGCCATTGATGAAGGGCCTCTCAACCTCACGGGACTGAGTCAGCTCTCAGATAGCTTCCTGAACACACCACCACCTGTTTACCCTCGGGCCAAGCCACCCAATGGTGCCTTAGACCAGCACTCAAGGCACAGCCACCTCCACAGTCCCTGCCCACTTAACAGCTGAGACCATGGACATGACTGCAGAGTGACTGAGAATAGTGTCAGAGACTGAGTTGTTTACTTGTTAAGTTTATTCTTTGCTTAAGACACTTTACTTGGTTCATTTTGCTTATTTAATACAGTCATAAAGTTTACCTAAGAAAGTTTATCTTTGCTTAAGAAACTTGATAAAGTTTACTTGGTTCATTTTGCTTATTATAAACTAAAAAGTCATAAATTTTATCTAAGAAAGTTTAATAAAGCTTATCTTTGCTTAATGAACTACTTGGTTCATTTTTTTACTTAATAAAGTGTTGGTGAAAACTTTTGAAAAAATGGTTAAGCCTTTGCATGCTTGTGGGATTGATAAGGATTGTTGTTGGATAGATAAACCTCCAGTGCAACCATAGTGGAACTGTATGGTCCACCATCCCAGCGATCCAGATGATTTTCTCCCCCCTTTTTATAGAAAAATATTGGTTGTCTGCTATGGGGCCTTCTACATACTCCAGACATACTGAAGACATCCTAAATATACGAGATACATCCCGGATACACAAGGCATGTAAGCGTATGCATCTCATATTATAAAGTATTAAAAAATGGACAACTATATATGAGATGCATACGCTTACATCCTTTCTATTTCCATGCTACCAACGCTGTGTAGACGTTCCGTGTACCTTTTGTTTCCTCCCTTTTTCCATTTTCAGTTGCGAGCGGATGTGGAGTTGAGGGGATGGCTAGAGGATGCAAGAGGGATACTGCGGATGTTTAATGGATGATAACAGACATAGAATGTTTGTTGCCCGTATATGTCGCAGATATACATCGTACGCGGAGGAAAGTTCATCCATTCACAAAGTTTTGTGCATCTCAAAATGTCTCGTGCGGATGAAATTGCAGTGGACGGAATGCTCAACGGATAGAGCGTATGAAACACGTATGCAGTGAATACACAACGGATGCATTAGGCATTTTCCAACGGATGGCAAGCTTTTTTAACGTTTTACATCCTCTTTGCATCCGTAAGTGCAGTGGGACTGGTCCTTTAGAAAACCTTCTCTATTTATGACTTAACTGTTGTACACCTCCTGTCCAAACCTGTTTATGAAAGGAGAGCTTGTCTAGCCACTCTTCTACAAACCTCCATCCAATTTTTTTGAGGGGGGGGGCAGGTGCCTGTTAGTTTATTCCTATTTACTGCTTTTTTACCTTGTAGGACCACTAATTTCCTATTCAGGCATACACTGACCCATACAGCTTGGTATTGGAGAAATGGCTTCTTTTTGGTAGAAGGCAAGGAATTACATTCATTTCTGAAAAGTCTACACCACAGCAATTTATTTACTGCTAACCAAAACTAGCTAATTCACCTAATGCTTTTAGAGTTTCTTAGATTTCAATATTTTGGTGGGATATGTAAAACCAATGATTCTATCATCTCAAATAAGACAAATAGTGAAAGATGAAAGCGATATTTGGTGACTTAATAAAATCTGGTATTCAAGAGATCATATCTTTTTTACAGTATTGAGTATGTCAACCCCAATAATAGCTCTTGTTTTGTTTTTGTTTTTTCATTTTCTTTGTTCAGCACATTGCTTTTAATTTATTTTACTGAAGGAGCAAATTTAAATCCAAAATCTGTAAGGCTTTAAATTCAAATGCATGGATTCAAATGATAATACTACAAAGCTTCACCAAAAAAAGGAAGTAAAAATCAGTTTTGCACAGAGATTTCCAGTACTACTTGAAATATTAAACTCTCAAAAAAGAAAAAAAAACACCTCAATTTTTTTCTTAAAAAAACATTGAAAGAGAACAGCTGAGGCATAAAAAGTGCATATAATTTGATTTTCTAGTACAACATTTTAATTCCACTTCAGCCACTTTTAGAGACAATTAAAGCACTCTGCCTAATGGGTGAACCCAGGGGTGGGATTCAAATTTTGAACAACTGGTCCTGTGGGTGTGGTTTAGGTGATGGGCGTGGCTTGGTGATCATGTGACTGAGTGGAAATGGCTTGGTGGTCTTGTTATTGGCTGGGTGTGGCCAACTCAATATCACTCACATCAAGGCATCTCCTAGCCTAGCCTCTCATGACTGTGGGGATGCTGCAACAGTTGTAAGTGTGAAAAATGGTTATAAGTCACTTTTTTCAGTGCCATTGTAACTTTGAATGGTCACTCCACACAAGTAAAGTACCAGCAAAGGNAACACCAGAATGTTTCCTTCCTGCCTTCCTTACAGGATTAAGCCAGTAATTTCTTCTAACAACCAGTTCTCCAAACTTCTTAGAATGTTAACAACCGGTTCTAGTGAATAGGTGCAAACTGGTAGAATCCCACTCCTGGGTGAAACTTTTGAAAAGTCCAATAATTATTTCAGCTAAATCTATTCAAACATTTCTCACTTTGATTTAAGGTACAAATCTATTCATCTTTATAACCAGAAATTAGAATGTTCTGCTATTTTATTGGTATATATTTTAATATTATGCCTAAACAAAATAATCAACATTTCTTGTCATGTAACCTTGGTTGGCAATATACAAGTCATTTTGTATTATTCCCATAGTTAATAATGTACCATTCCAAAGAACATTGATTGATTTCAGCATGTATTATCAACTGTACATTTGCAAGGGTTTTGAATTATTATTTAATTATCAGTTAAGATATCAGATTATTTAGTTGTTGATTTAATTTGTATTTAATATTGTCCATTGCAATGATTTCATTGCAAGTGGCAAAAGTATAGAAAATATAATGACCAAAAAAAACACCTGAAAGTGTATTTCAGTTTAGCAAGAAAGTAGATCCTATTGATTTGGATGAAGGTGAGATTACTTGATTAAAACTTTTTTTCTTTGTTTATTGGATTCTTCAGATGATAGTTGAGAAATAGAACTCCACCTATGTTAAAGATATAATATGGGATGGGGAGATAACACAGATGATTAACTTGCTGACTAGTGTTCCAATTTGGCCTACCATTCACTTTCTGATTAATATGCTTATGAGAAGACAAAGTCTAAACATACTGATATCAATCAATCAGTCAAATTCTTTATTATGGTCAATGGTAAAAGGTAGATACAAAGATGTGGACACAATATTATAGCCGGGAAAGGGAGATGGATAGAGGTAGATTAGCAATTTACATTAAAAAGAGGAGGAAAAGGAGACTTTTTTTAAAAAAAAAGTAGCAGGTGGAAATTGGAGGAACCAAACCTGTTTAAAGTAAGCAATAAGAATTGTAAGAAATGTTTTGCTGTTAAAGAAGTACAAAAGTAAATTGCTGTAAAACATTTGGGTAGAATATTAAAATACTTATGTATGAAGACATTCAGATTAAAAAAAATCTAGCTATAAAATGCAAAAGTATAAACTAGAGTTCTACCTGAAGTTTAACTAATGATACTTAATGTCTACTTAGCTGTTTATTATAATAATAACTTAGGGCCCTGTAAAGTAAAGGAGATTGAACATAAAGTTATCTGTTGCCTAGTTTTAACTGCAGTAGTGATTAATTTAGCTACTATGTGGGCAAGGTACCATTTCAATCTGAAAGGAGGTAATGAATACAAAATTATCTTGTCTCCTTGAAACTTGCACTAAAAGGGGAAGTATAATGTTGTTTTCAAGATCCACGTAGAAATTATAGTAAAGAAGGACATGCTATATTTTTTCAATTTGCCCCAGAGCATGTACACTGGGATACATTGGCATACACTGGGATAGGTTGGCATGCTTGCTATATAGAAGCATCAATTGTGCCTAGCTCTGAAAACCTCTGAAAACAGTGATTTAAGCTTAAATCACTGCTTCATAAACCTGAATAGGTTACCCAAAATTGGGTAAAAGTGTTTTGTTTTTTGGGGGGGTGTCTATACACAAAACCATTATTCACTCACAACAGGGATATGCAAATTGACTTAAAGTGCTTTACCTACATTGGGTAAAAGGGACTTTAGGATAAGAGGGTTTAGTAGATTTCTGGAACTTTGAGAGAGTGAGTTGGCTTTACAATGGCATTCAACGCAACCCTAACTTTTGATCAAGGGATAGACTAAAGTGTTAGATCATGGGAATGAGACTCAGGACAACAGCATGATAATCAATTGTCTTTACTTCCTTCTAGGACTGAGTGCTGAAGAAACAGTGGCAGCCCTTTTACAGTCGGGCTGCTTGCGGCTGTGGCCAGTGATGGCTCTTCAAATTTCCTGCTGCCATGGACCAACCAATTGCAGGTAAGTATGTTAATACATAACACCCCTCCCCACCTGGTGCGGTCCAACCAATCTGAACCTTGCCTACCATACGTAATCATGTAGGTAGGCAGGGCTTTTATGGGTCTGACTGGACCTGCGCAGCTCAGTCGCGTTTTGGCTTCTGGACTGTTCAGACGGACCTGTTATCCCTTCCATCCGTCTTCTTGGAACCTCCTGGAAGGTTGAATCGGCCATACCGCTCCCACCGGGCATTGCCTGGCTGGTTGAGTCAGCCTGGCTGCTCTGGCCAGAGGCTGCTTTCCTGCCATCCTTCTAGACCTGTTCCTGTCTCCCTGATCTGCCTTCTTCCCTGGTCTCAGGTACGTGTCTGTGTTTCCCGACCAGGGTTAATGTTAGTAGTGGTTATTGCGTAGTTGTCAGGGTTTGTTCTGCTGTTTTTCTTGCTCATGGAGGGTCTCCCCCTCCCTCTCTACTTCTGTTTTGTCTGTTTGAGGGGTCTCCCCCCTCTTCTCTGGTTGTGTTTTTTTTTTTGTTCAGGGTCTCCCCTCCCCTCATGGTCATGTTTGAGGGGTCTCCCCTCTTCCATGGTCGGTTTTGGGTCACCCTTCATTAACTCTAGATCTGAGCTGGTCTGTGTGACTCTTCCGAGCTCCACCACGTTTCTGTGGTGTCTCTACTCTCTTTGTACAATATGGGTGTCTAGGATCTAATCTTGGCGTCAGCCTTCACCAGTTATCCAACATGGTTCCCTCTTTAAGCATATTGCATTATTATCTGTGCAGAATCTGCTGCGTTTCTGGGTTGTGATTGTCTTCTAGCATGTGAAATATTATTTCCTTGCTCCATTATTTTGGGTACTTTTGGAGCGTTGTTAGTCTTATGATTGTTGAGTCTTCAATTGGTATCTGCGCTGTCTTATTTGTGCTTGACGGTGTGTTCTATGTGTATTGTTAGCTTTTCTATCTGTTCTGTGTGTGTCCCCTAGGTCCCGCTTTTGTTAATGTTCCTTCATGTAATGTACCATGCGTCTTACCTTGTGCGTTTATGGATGGGTGTTCAGTGCTGTTAGTTTGTCATGCCTTTATTCCCATGTTGTGATAGGAATCCCTTTGAATAGTTGTTAGCCTGTTGAATTGTGGCCCAATTGTCAGATACAAATTAATCTCAGAAACAATCCATGTATGCAACAAAAGTTTCCTGATGCTGGTTGGTGGTGAGTGCGATGATGCTTATTTCTAGCTCATTTAGAGTCAGTTGTCCATACTAATTAGAAATGTGTGTCCCTTTGGTTGTGCCTGCAAAATCAATATGCAATCTTGACCATGTTTCCCTTGGTCTTGTTTCCTTCGATGTTGTTTGTTGCTGGGAGGGGGGGTGTTGGCCGAGAATTCCTGGCAGTGTTTACACATTGCACCCAGTCCCCTATTTCCTTATCCATCCCTGGCCACCATATATAACTCCTTGCAGGGATTTCATTTTTACAATACCCGCGGTGTCCCTCATTGTAACATTTCTAGTATGATTTTCCTTAAAAACATCCCGTATGACCACCCGATCCTCCCATAGTATGCACCCCTTCAGCAATGAGAGTTCTGTTTGTCTATTCGAACGGTTTTGGCGGTCTTGTCGACTTCAGGTTTCTGTCCATCCTTTTCCTACCCAGTTTAAAATCCGCACCAGGATTTTGTTGTTTCCCTAGCGATGTCTGCTGCTGTTATGGGTAGGTTATCTTAATGTCTCTATTTGGAGGGTGAATGTGGTTGGTGCTGGGTCATTTTCTATGTCATATAGAGGGCAACATCTGAGCGTGTCAGCATGATTTATGTCATTTCTGGGTCGGTATGTTAATTCTGTAGTTTATAGGCAGCCAAGAATTCTGACCACTGGGTCATTCGTGGTGACAGTAAGTAAGGTGAAGCTTTGTTTCCTGGGATGATGCCAGAAGTGGTTTGTAGTCTGTGACTAATGTGAAAGTCCCTCCATAGATATATTAATGCAAATGCTTTATTCTGGTGACAGCGGGCCAATGCCTCCATTGTCTAGCTGGTTGTAGTTCTGCTCCTGCTTTGACAGGAATATTTGATAGAATGCTATGGGTGGCATCTTTCCCATCTGGGTAATGACATGGCTGAGGATAGCGCCGATGCTGAAAAATGATGCATTGCATGTTAGAGTTTTGGGGAGTGTTTCACTGTATTGTAATAGTACACCATCTGATGTGATTAAGTTTTTTTATTCCTGAATTGCTGTTTTTTTCCATTGCCCCAGGCCCAGTTGCTTTCTTGTCAGGCAACCTATGTAGTTGGTTCCACAATGGTTGCTTTCTTTGTGTAGGAATATAATTATAAAAGTTAATGAGTCCTAAGAAAGCTTGCAGATCAGTTTTATTTGTGGGTCTGGGGGCTTCCTTGATTGCTTTGATTTTATTTTCTGTGGGGTGTATTCCTTCACTGTCTATAAGGTATCCTAGGAATTCGACTTTGTCAGTGGCTAATTGGACTTCTCCTTTTTTTGTTTTAGTCTCGCCTCCTTGAATTTACCTAGGACTTCCTTTAGGTGGTCTCGCAATTGTTCTTTGTCCTTGGCTGATATGAGGACATTGTCAAAGTATGGCACCACCCCTTTTATCCCTTGCAATAGGCCAATAGCTTTGGAACACCCCTGGGGCGATGCTGACACCAAATTGTAATCTGTTGCATTTGAATGCACCCCTGCGCATCACAATTGTCCGGGCTCCTGATGTTTCAGGGTCAATGGGTAATTGTTGGTAGCCTGTGAGAGGTCTAGTTTCGCAAAGATTCCCCCTCCCCCGGAATGTAATAGATACTGTACCACTGGGACAGGGTACATGCTTTGTTGGAGCACGTGGTTAAGAGTTGCTTTGTAGTCCCCACAGATGCGCATAGACCCATCTGGTTTAATTGGTGTAACAATTGGGGTTTCCCACTTTGCGTGGTCAATTGGTACCAGAATCCCTTGTACGATGAGTTTATCCAATTGCTCATTGATCTTTGGTTTTAATGTGAAAGGAACCCACCTCACCTTTAACCTTATGGGGCTGTGGTTGGGTTTAGGTTAAAGGAAATTGGGGAGCCCCAGTACTTGCCCAGCTCTCCGTCAAACACCTCTCAGAATTCTTCCATCAGGTCCTCTTCCCACTCTGTCTCGGTGATGCTGTTTATCCCTGTGACTTCAATTCCTAGTGGTGCAAACCATTCAAGTCCCAGTAGGCTTGGCCGATTCCAGTTGACTACAGTTAGTAGGAGGACAGGTGTATTTTTTGAATCTTACCTTGAATTGTCCAGTGCCGATTATGGGTATTTTGTTCCCTTGGTAGTCTTTCAACATCAGTGTTTGTCTTTTGAATCCTTCCTGGTTTATGTTTGGTATCAGTCTTTTTATAGTGTCCCATGATACCATTGATAAATATGACCCAGAATCCACTTCCATCTGGCAAGGTTGGCCTTCTATGGTGACCTGGACATATACCTTCCTGGCGTTTGTCATGTTGGAGTGCCCGATGGTCACTGTCTGGTGTGTTTCATCTCTTCTGTTGCTTGCCTCTTTCCCTTGCCTGTTTCTGTTGTCTTGATTTCAACGGTTCCCTGTTTGTCTCTCTCTCTCTCTGGGGGGAGGGGTGTTCCATCTTTGTCTAGGGGCGTAGGGTTTTTTTGCTTGGCATGCCCTAGCAATAGGTCCCTGCCATTCACAATGTTTGCAGATTGCATCTAGGAAATGGCACTCGGAACGTGGATGTTTCCCATTGCAGCTGGCACAATGAAATTCCTTCCTTTTTCTGTTCCAGTCTCTTCTGCCCTGTTCCGAACGGAGTTGATTTACCCCTTCTTCATCCTCACCATCTTCCAAACTGGACTCTATGTCCTCGTGGTGGGTTGTGGTGGTGTTTTGGGGGGTTTCCAATGGTGCTTTATTAATTTCTGCATGGCAGCCACTGATTTCTGTGTTGCTTTTGCTGCTGTAGCCTCTTCTATTGCTTCTTTGAGTGTTATTTTCAGTTTTGTTAATAATCGACCCTGTAGTGTAAGATCTCTCAGCCTCAGGACCACTTGGTCTCTCATGGCTTCATCCATGTTTAGGAATTTGCACACTCCAACAATGTCCCTCAGAGTTGCAACAAAATCGCTGATGCTCTCACCTTCTTTTTGGTTGCACTGATAAAATTTGTGTCATTTGATGAGGCAGGAAGTGGTTGGTGTGTGGTGAGCCCTCAGTATTCTTTCCAGGTCCAGCCAGGCCATCATTTTCATGTAGGCGGGTGCCAGTAACGCTTTGGCCATCTTGAATACCAGAGGACCACAATGTGTGAGGAAGACGGTTCTCTTCCTGTGTTCGGATATATTATTGAGGTTGCTCCCTTTGAAGAACATGAGGAATCACTTAATGTCTTTGGTTGCTGGATAGAATGGTGTGGGTGGCATGTTGTTTCTGGCCATTTCGTCTTGATGCATTGCCAGTGTTCATCAGTCGCCACGTGCTCGCTGGTTTCCTTTGTCTCAGAATTCCATCCTTGTTGCCAGTGTTAGATCATGGGAATGAGACTCAGGACACCAGCATGATGATCAGTTGTCTTTACTTCCTTCTAGAACTGAGCACCGAAGAAACCATGGCAGTCCTTTTATAGTCAGGCTGCTCGCAGCTGTGGCCAGTGATAGCTCTTCAAATTTCCCATTGCCACAAACTGACCAATTGCAGGTAAATATAATACATAACATAAAGTACCAAAGATACTACAGTGAATCCAGTAATTATTAATATCATGATGAAATTATGTCAAAATGTGGAATATAGCTGAAAAGATAATTTTATATCAAATAAAATTTCAAAGAAATTCATGTTCATTTTCAGCCTATAAATTTGCTCTCTTTAATGGGAAAAGAAATGTGAGAATAAGATTATTTATGAGCAAGATTTAATGTGTTGATAAAAAAACTTGAGTCATTTTGGCCTATTGTTACTTTTTTTTTAGTTTCTTTAGTCTCTTTAATTTTTATTTTGCTTTTTTAATTTTGTTTTTACCATTTCTTTTTGTTTCTGGAACATATGTCAATATTTTTTGTTTTAGAAAAATTAAAGTTCTGCTGATTTGTGGTGAACTTTGATTAATCTTCTGTTACCCTAAACTGTTTTAGTTACATTAAAGATAGATAGATTGGGAGGGGGGAAGAGAGAGAGTCAGTCATTTCTAGGGGTTTTCTTCAGAACTCTGATTCCTAAACTATAAGAGGTCCATATTTTCATCATTATTCCTAAATATAATCATTTCCATCACTACAGCTGTGGCAGGCTGGAGTAGATAAACAGCAGGCAAGTTAAAAATAAGATTTAAAAAACCAGAGCTTCTTTCATAAGAAAATAAATATTTAAAGAACTAAAAGTGGGAAATATTTATCACTAAAAGTACAGAAAAACATCAGTGTAGCCTTTGGCTTGGTGTGCAGGCTATGGAAAATAAAATGTGGAAAATTGCCATAATTGTTTTGCTTTTTATTTTCAGTTTGGGATTCCAGATAAAATAGATCCTGCAAGACTGCTCAAGAGAACCAAATTTTATGTGGATTTATCAAGAGAGAAAGACTGGAGATTTTCCCTTATGATTTATCTCTTGATGATGAACAACTCAAATAAATGCTAATTCAACATGCCGTGGGAAAGATGAGAAATGTCATCTTTATCACTAAGGTTATTAGGAAAGAAACTGGAAATCCAACAGCTGATAACATTCAATATCCTTTATATAAACTTGTTATGTATCATCAATTTGTTATTTATCATCTTTGAAGCTTCCATGTATGGGATTAATTGGCAGCTGATGCAAGAAGGATAAATATACATTCTTTTTAATTGAAAGGATGATAGAAATCACAAGCATCAGATCAAGTGATTCCCACTAGCTTAGATGGCTTTAAAATACAACTGGATGAATTAATAGACAAATGGGTATAAACTGGAATGACAATATGAACCACCATATGTGAAGGTAGCATATTGGAAAGAAGGAATGACTTTAATTAGATCTAACAAGGTTCTTCTTGTAGTTTTATGTTTCTTCTCATTTTGTGGAAGAATAATTTGGAAGCAAGTAGAGTTATTTATTTGCCACCTATTTATTTATTTGCCACCTATCTCACCATGGGGCTACTCTAGGCAGCCTATAATAATAAAAAGGAAGAAAAATTAAAATGTGTGTAAATTGAACCAAAAATAATAGAACAATAAAGTAAACAATGACAAATGAACACATTTTGTGCCTGGATTATTGTACTGTCTGGAAATATTCCATTGAAATGGGAAGGCAGAAGTATTAGGAGAAAAGAAAGGAAACTTAAAAAAAAACCAGTTGATAGATCTGGTCTATTTATTATTTAATGATTCCAATCTTTATTCAAATTAATCCTCATTCTAACTCTTATTCCATTTCTTTACCAAGGATACCTCTGTAATGCTCGCAGTTTTTATAGCAAATGGTAGCAAGTGAGAGAAGGAAAATTTTACTTTAAAAAGAAAAAAAAACTTTCAATTTAAAGTAAAGATATCCTTAAATATGAATATCTGTTGCAAACTATTTTAAACTCATTATACTTTCTTTTTACCTGCAATTTAAATCTTATTAAAGGTATACAGTATATATCCTTTCATTTTAATGAAACCATTCATTTTGTTGTATCTGACTCTTGGCACTTTATACACATTAGGCAAGTACTGTCTGTGCTTAAAAAAAGCAAAACAAAACACCATTTTCTAGAAAAGCAATTAATGATACTCCCTGACTATTATTGCTGCTTGCAGCTAATACATGCAGTTTTCTCCCTTTGATGTACAGACACCCCACTGACTATTTGCCAAGAATATCTTCTCATGACAAAACCTCTGTCTTGCTGCTCAATGCATTAAGGTAAAGGTTCCCCTCACACATATCTGCTAGTCATTTCCACCTCTAGGGGGCAGTGTTCATGTCCGTTTGAAAGCCAAAGAGCCAGCGCTGTCTGAAGATGTCTCTGGTCATGTGGCCGGCATGACTAAACACTGAAGGCACACAGAATGCTGTTACCTTCCCATCAAAGTGGTCCTTATTTTTCTACTAGCATTTTTATATGCTTTCGAACTGCTAAATTGGCAGAAGCTGGGACAAGTAACAGGAGCTCACTCCATTACGCAGTGCTAGGGATTTGAACTGCCGAACTGCCGAACTTTCTGATCAACAAGCTCAGTGTCTTAGCCACTGATCCACCACGTTCCCTGCCATTAAGGTAGCTAAGGCCAATTTTAGGAGTTTTCACATAGAAATGGTGTTTCTCCCATCTTCATCTCAGGAGATGATATCCCAAGTGGGCAATCAACAACATTATGAAGAAATAAAATGAGGATGACATAAATAGGGATGGGAATTTGCTTAGCAGTTTTGCATAATCCAGAATGACTGGAACAAGAGGAGAAAGAGAGGGAGAAGGAGGAGAAGATACTTGCTGCTCTAGCTGAGTTTGGAATGCTTTTTTCACCAACAAACTCAATTTTAGTCTTTTTTTTTAAGTGGGATAACAGGACAAACAGAACACTTCCATTTGCCACTACTGTACCCAACTATATCTCACAAAAGTGAAAAATATTTTCATCTTCTAATAGTTATGCAAAAAGTAAATAGTTTCCTTTCCATATTGCCTGCTTTAAATACATTTTCAAGAAGAGAAATGCTATATACTTTAATATTATAATACTTTATTTGTGATCACAGACCAAAACACAAGTACAACATAAGAAGAACATGGAAAAATTAATCATGAACAATTGGTCACCAAAAACTTGACTAAGGGGAATTACAGCATTCTCCTTGATGCGCTACAGTTCTTTAAAAAAATTTTGGAAACAAAGAAGTGATATATGAGGAGCAATCCCCACTTGTCTTCGACAACTATACAGAACAAAATTGTGCACTATACATTGAGTCTAGAGCAGAGTCTGTTTCAAAGGAGAGACAGAGTATAAAACTTAGATCTGCCGTGTGTGTATACACGTGAGAGGCCAGCATATATACTAGATTCTGCTCCTACATGAGATTCACTTCAGTGTACTAGAGAAGCATTGACTGCGTTAGTCTTCCTCTGTCAATTGTTGGCATAGCCTGCTCGTTTGAATATTGTGGACCTCGCTTATCTTCATCCAAAGTAAGTATGCTTGAGGGCAAGACATTAAAGCGAGTAGGGAGAAGCTCTTTCTATACTTTGGAATGGTTAGAGTTGTAAAATAGGAGCCATCCTCAGCCCGTAAACTTTAATATGCACATGATAAGACGTTTTTTTTAAAAGATATCGACGTTGCATCATGTATGCCAGCTCAACCATTATGATTTATTGCTCAGATGCGCGTAAACATAATACACATTGCATTCTCAATTGTCCAACTGTTGAATAATTCTTTTACAACTTAAGTGCCAGTGTCTTAAGAAACCTTTCCCTGGCCCAGATCCAGCAAGAAACAAAAATAAATTGCGTACTGAGCTCTAAACTGTATCTATCGAATATATATTGCTGTACTACAAAGAGGAATTTTTATTTTAACAAACAAAAATCTTGAAGGTCTCTGAGTTCTCCACTTATACCTGAAAGTACACATTTTGATCATCATGTAGTAAAGCCCTGTCACACTAGAGCCCAACGGGATGCAAGAACGAATCTGCTAAAAAGACACAAGTAGGATATAGAAAATAAATGTTCCATCCGTGTTATGCCGCTACTTCAAAAGGGGCAAAAAAATTTTGCATACCAGAGTATTGGATAACACGGAAAGAACGGGACCTGGGTGACGGCAGACGCGAATGGACCGTGCAGAATGCGACATGAAGCAAGGAAGTGCAGAACGGGAAAGCTAGATGGAAGTGGATGGGGTTGGCACATCCGCTAAGGCTTCCAGGGACCTCAGCAGAAGCAGACGCGGAACGGATAAGCGGATGCAGAGCGAACGCCAATCGGATGAAGTGGAATGCACAGCGGAATGAAGCGGATTGCAGAGCGAAAGCCTAGCGGATGCACAGCGGTAAGTCCTAGTGGATTGCAGAGCATTTTTCACTGTGCATGCGGGGGGGGGGAAAAATACATCCTCTATGCATGCAGCCCCGATAGGAATAATGAAAAGGAAGCAGCCTCGGAACGCAGGTCACCATATCAGAAGAAACGACCTGCATCCAGACACATCGAGTACCTCTGACCAGCTCCTGCACCTGCCCTGAGCATGTCCTAGTACCTTCCAGCCTTGCTGCAGTCTTGCTGACCTGGCCTTGCTGACCTGCCTCTAGCACAGCCTCCCTGCCAGACCCTTAGCTGTGTCTGCAGCTTGGTAGAACCCCTGAGCACTTCATGCCAAGCTCTTAGTCTGCTTATAGCCTGCCTGCCAGCACTTTCTGCCCAGCTCTGCTACCCGCTCTGCCTGCCTGCCTTGAGTAGCGTGGCCTGCCTGGCCAGACTCCCTGCCAGCCTCCCTGCCAGCAGCAACCCCACAACCATGGGAAGAAGAGAAAGCCTCAGCCATCTGCTGCCAGCCTGGCAAAGAGAACAGGGCAACCTTCCCACCCCCGCCCTCAAGCCTAAACATAAGGTTAGAAACCCTGCTGGGGCTTCTGCAGACACGGCTGCTCTTTGGCGGCTGGGGCTTCTGCTAACTTCTGCAGGAGCTGATGCATGCTGCTTCTGGGCGGTGGTGCTTTCTGCTGGGCTTCACTCTGCTGTGCTGTCCTGGTTGGTGGAGTGCTTCTGCTGGTGCTTTATTGTGCTGAAGGCTGCTCCTCGTCCTGCTGGTCCTGCTCGTCCTTGCGTGCGTGCTCCTGGACTTGCTCGTCCTTGCTCGTCCTGCTCGTGCTCTGCCTTGCTCGTCCTGGCTCATCCTGCTGGTCCTGCTCGTGCTCCTGGTCCTGCTCATGCTCCTGGTCCTGACTGGGCTCCTGGTTTGCCTTCCTCTGCTGATGATGATCCTGGTTCCTGCTTGGTGCTGGTGGCTGGCTGCTGCTTGTGATGATATGGATGATTATGATTCTTGCGGGTGATGCTGTTTGCCTGCTGCTCTGGCTGAAGAATAGATGGATGATGATGTCCTGCTGTTGCTGAGCTGCTTGACTGAGGGTTTAGGAGGCGACAGCCCCGTCCAAACCTTGAAGGCCCCTCTGATGAGGGCCCACAGACGCATGGCCCATTGCACAGAGGGAAAAGTAAAGAGGCAGACGGCCCTACAATGAAAGTGGGGAGAGAGGGAGGCAATACTCACATTTGAGGAAGGGAACACGAGCATGAGGTGCTGGAGTGTCTGAGAGAGAGACGATGGGAACTATCATGTGGCGGTGAATGGTGCACTTGGCTCTTACAGGGATCACCAAAAGGAAGACAGGAGCTTGCTTGAGGAGAGTTTGAAGGCCAGGAGAGCCTGGGCGTACACATCGGATCTGACTCGTCAGCTGGGCGGAAGCACATGCACATCTGGTACGGGAAGCTGCATCTCAAGAAATACAGGCTCTCAGGCCCTAATCTGGTTAAGTGACTCCGTCAACGGACACAGGAGAGAACCTACGTCTCCATGTGCCGGCCGTGAGCAGCTTGTCCCTGGAGGTTGATATTCCTGGCCACACAAAAGCACAGCAGCAGCCCCCCTCACGAACCCTCTCATCTCTAGCAGCCTGCTGAGAGCCCAGTCCTCTTACCAAGGCCGAGAGTCAGCTTTCCGTCTCCCAGGTGCAGGATATTCTATGCGAGAGCGTCCCATCCCGGAGAAACCGATGGACAGTTGAGTTTTTAACCATGCGGCGCATGATGGAGACTCCCTGTGCAGTTGAGAAAAGGAACTGCACTATCCTACTCACAAGTCCTTACCTGCTATCGCACCCCTCACTCACCTCACAAAAGGCAGTAGCGCCAGACAAGGAGGGGCAGAGCCACAATTCCTAGCTGGAGATCAGGGACACCATCCGGAAGCAGCATTAGATTCTCCACTCTCAGCTAGGTCCCAACAGAGACTCCTATCCTCCAACGCAGCTTCCTCACCTATGTCAACCAGACCCTCATGGACATGTGGAACCCCAGTACCAGGATGGTGAAAGGACCGGCTCAATTCACTGAGCTGTTCTACAACCCTTCCAGAACGCCAGAGGTACCCTGCCTCCCACCAGTCCAGCGTCTGCCGCCCTCCAATATCCAGTTGATGTCCCTCCCATCCCAAGGCTTTCCACAGGCCCTCACCTACCAGGCTATCAAGCTACCAGGAGGGTTCCACAGCACAGCAGCAAGCCCGCTTCCCCGTCCAGGTACAGTTCAACTCGGGACGACACCGTTCGAACCTCCGAGTTCCACTGAATGACAACCACAAATGACAACCCACACACTGATGCCACTGGACACCCACCGATGCCACGACACTCACCGCATGCCATCCATGCCACAGATGCACCCACGCCTAAGTCTCATACAGCTGCAGACCAGACAGTCCCACTACACTGCCTTCTTCACAACCCCACAGCAAGCCGGCCTCAGTACATCTGGTCCTCAGGTACGGGGCGGCTATGACACCCCATGGCATGGAGGAAGGGAGACTCTCAAACTCACGCGGGCTGAGCACGTCGTGTCCAAGAGCATTCTACAACACACCGCCCCTGTTGTCCTCTCGGGCCCAGCGACCCCAGTGGGGCTTCAGAAGCCCAAGCACTCAGCACCGGCCACCTCCCACAGCACCTCGAACCCCTTCACCCCTGAGCTCGACCAAGAATGAGTGCCAGATGACTCGCGTGAGCTTACCGCTAGTAGAAACTTATTGGATTACTTGACTTGGTCATTTTTTCTATTTTACAGCTTGTTGAGATTAATCTAAAGTTTATCTTTTGTGCTTCACACACTTGCTTTCATTTATTATTTATCTTAATAAAGTCTTGGATGGCAGAGAAACTAATTATAAAATGGTTTAAGCCTTTTGCATGCTTGTGGATGGGTAAGGATAGGCAAGTGGATGCGTCAGCGGATGCCTTTGGGTCATGGCAGAGTAAGCCTTAGCAGTTGGGATGGGCAGGGATACCTTTGGGATGGCAGGGATACCTGTGGATGGGCAGGGATACCTTTGGGATGGGAATATGTCTGGAATGGGCAGGTATACCTTTGGGATGGGTTAGATAGTTGTGGGATGGGTTAAGTTAGCTGTGGATAGATAACCTCCAGTGCAAGCCTAGTGGACTGTATGGTCCACCCCTCCCGGGGTCCACACCTATGTGCGCCTTCATATATCAATTAAACAATGTAGCATTCAATCAAACACATTTCAACAGAAAAACCTCTTTATTAAATGCCCTGCCTCATTGTGAGGCCCACTCCATACATACATGTGAACCCAATCTCATCCTGGTGATGAAGACAGGCTGAAGTAAGCATTCCATTAATTCATCTATTCATCCTGGATCGTTGCCACTCCACTGCTCCAGCTGGGGAGTTTGCCATCATGTGTTCAGGGAGGTTGGCGCTGCTTCCTTCCCTTCATGTGTAGGCTTCTGTTGGCGGCTTTGCCACATCCTCAGTGTCTATCAGGTTTCGCCCTGCCTCCATTTCCCTATGGCTCATGTCCCCATTGCCTTGTTGGAGGTCCACAAGCCTGTCCGCAACACTGGGTAGCGGGCTGCACATGGAGACTGATAGCAGGATGCCAGGCAAGGCTTCCACACGATTCCTCCTCACGGCTGTGTGCGCAATGCTAGCATGGTGGTGAGTAAGTACCTGGGAACCTGTGTGGCCTGGGAATACCAAAGCTTCTCCACCACCCGCCTTTGCCTGGACAGCCTAGTACAGTTTGAGAATATCCTCTCTTCACGCGACTGACGAGTCTGGAACAGTGTATGGCTTCATGAGTATGGTTGTGAGGGAGAAGGCGTCATCCCCCATTGATTGAAGTAGGGCACATCTGCGTTGTCATTGGGCAGGGGTCGTATGGATCTGGAAAAGCCATGATGAGGTTAGCCTTCCAAGCCCCTCCTTGAGGTCATGGGAGTTGTATAAACCTAGCATTCTATATCGTATGAGCCGCATGCCCTGAAGGGCATTCGATGTACATGAACTTGGTAGTCAGCATCGGACCATGGCGAAGAGGACGATGCTGGAGAAGCCTTGTTAGTTGAAATAAAGTGGACCCCGATTGGCTGGCGCTTTTGCAGGCCACGGTGCTTCCATCTACTGGATCCAAACGTGTAGTGGGAGGCGAAGTTCCACTTTCTCGATACACACTGCTCTGATCTCGAACAAATCTAACTCAAAATACCCACCTCTTCCAGCCTTGTTCAGTGTTTGGGGCACTGGAGGAGCTCCTCCATGTATCTTCGATGATGAAAGCCATGTACCACTTCTTCTGACCCACAAATGCTGATTGAGGTGTTGAGTGTGCGCACCTCCAGCAACGTACTTGCATTGCTCCTGATAGGTGGATCCGAGGCCTAGGTGGCGCAGAGTGCGACTGCCAACTTTGAGCCTAGGTCCCAGTCTGGGCCAGAAGTTGGTGTTATGCCTTGGGGTCAACTGGTGTGTCAAGCCACTGCACAACTTCGTCAAACATGGCTTGGAGGCATCTCATGAAGTTATTGGAATGCACGAATGTCTTCGTTCCTGAAGCCCCACCATCATTCTTGTTGTCCAGTTCCGTTTACTCTGCTCTTCTCCCGATCCATCTTTTGCGACCCAGACGCTTTTCTATGGCCGCCCTCCTTTTCTTCACCATAGTAGAGTTCACAGAGCCTGTTCCTGCTCGAATGTTTGCAGAACGAATCCGTGGGCTACCCAAAAAGGAAGCAGTTATAGATTCCATGGTGGACATGACTGGATGCTGTTGGAAGCGCCTTAGATCCATAAAAATGCGGACTGCAGAGGTCTGCCCACACTGGGCTGAAAGTTGAGATCCAGGGAGTTGCTCCAGCACCCTATTTTATAGCGCAATAATAGGAGTTTATCCACATGTTTCCCTTTGCATCCCTCTAACATCCTCCTAGACATCCTTAATATCCGAGATAGTCCCCTCTAGTGAACGTTTTTTCCGTTTAAATGCTTTTCTTTGCATGCTGCATCCGCTTTCATCTTTTTTTCCGCTGCGTGCGAACTAAACGACTGCACTCGCTCCGATTCTCGCGTTCCGTTTCACAACCTCTTCCGTCCCGCGTCCTTTTTTCTGCTGACGATCGGAATTGAGGTTGATGGTGTGTGGTTCGCACAGCGGATGCCTACGCTGAGAATAATACGCATGCGCAGACTAACAGAGATGCAGAACGGGCATGCATTGGGATACATGTTTTCCGCTCAAAAGGTTTGAGCCGCTCAAAAACCTTCTGAGCGGATTGAAATGCAATAGACGGATGCTGGGATGGTAGAGAGGAAGAAAATGGAGGCAGTGTGAGTATCAGACACGGAAAGACATCGGCGATGCCTCACTCCATTTTACATCCTCTTTCCATCCGTTGGTGCAGTGTGACAGGGGCTTAACTAATAATTCAGGTTTTTGACAAGAAAACAATAGCATATTGCTTTTTCTGGTTTGCTTTTAACAATATAACTGCATTATACCTGTCTCAGCTGAATTGTATTACCTTCTTTTTTTCTTTTGAACTGTATTTCTCATGAGTGACCTAGAAAGATAATCCAAATAGCATTCAGTTTTTCTTTTAAGTGAAACCAAGCTTTCATTTTGCCATATTTTGCTAGTTTCTTTGTCAGGGTTATCAATTCATAGAAACAATGCTATTGTAAACTATAAAATTGACTACCCCATGATCAGTTCAAATTTAAAGGTTTGAATTGGACTTTTATGCAATTCCAGAACTCAATTTAAATCCAGGCCTAATTACAGTAAGACTCCAACTGCCTTTGTTAAACTTTGATTAAAGAAAGAATTCAATGCCATTAATCAACCAGTGAACAAAGAAATCATGACTGTAAAATCACTCTGTCTAGTTTACAACATAAAGTTAAGATTTAAAGAAGGAAGTAAGAACCATTTGGGAGAACCAAATAAAGTTCAAAAACTGTCAGAATTAGAATATCCTTCAGGTTTTACAGGTCTTAAAGCAAAAAATTAAAAAGTGATAGTCTTCAAATCACAAGATCCTTTCAGAGGTGGGTTTCAAACCAAATCGGGAGAACCCCTTTGTGATAAAAATCAACCATTCAGATATTCAGACAACTGGAGACATGTGAACAATATATAAGAGCTTTATTATGAAGCTTTTTGCAAAAGGGAATTCTGCTCATGGGCAGAAGACATGGTTCCCAGGAAGGCTGGGATTTATATACAGGTCATATATACAGTCTCTGCCTCTTTCCAAGTTGACAATCTATCCAGATATGTATCCAGCTATGCAATTGGTATCCAGCATACCATCTGTTTCCTTGTCCTGTTTACCCATTTTCATTTCCAGTAATATCCATCATTCCATGACCCTGGACAGCATGACCTGCCAAATAAATATATAACCTTTATGCAAAACAATAGAGAATTCTTACATATTATTCCAATAAATTATCTTAGGTTAACACAGAGGTTCACCTAAGTGTTTACCTCAGAGCCACAGAGGCATTACCATTGGTTTATATTTTCACAGGTATAATTTTAAATATCACACCGTGGTTCCATGTTCAGCTCACTCCGAACCAGTTCGCTGTAATTAGGAAGTGGATTTGCCCCCCTGCTTTTACCTGTGATTTATGCCTTTCTTTAGAGCACAGCTGATTTACACAGCAGAGTGGTTTGCCATGCTTCAGCTGTTTTCGTCACAGAGGTTGCACTTGAAGGTAAGTATGGGCTTGCATTTTTAAAATGTGGAGCGTGTGTGTAGAGCACGTGTTTGGTGCGAATACACGCAAAGCATCCAATTACCAAACTGGTTGTTAAGGCCCTGTCACGCTGGCCGACGCATGCAAAATGTTTGTAAAAAGGACAGAGCAAAATAGTTTGACTAAAAGAACAGACGGAAAAAGAAAAATGTTCCATCCATTGGTATCTGCTCTCAAAAGGGGCAAAAATTTGCATAAACCAGAGCGGACAACACGCGGAAAGGAAATGGACGGGGAGACGTAGGGCAGATGGAAAGCGGATGCTCCACAGAAGCCTAGTGGATGGAAGCGAGTATGGAGCGCGATGGCACATCTGCAAGGCTTCCGGGGGAGCCACAGCAAAGCGGACGGGAACGGACACAGCGGATGCCGAGCGGATGCCGACGGATGCCGAGCGGATGAAGCGGATGCACAGCGGAAGCCTAGCGGAATGCCTGGCGGTTAATTGTGCATGCAGGGGGATTTATTGTGTCAGCCCCACGGATATAAAGGGAAGCAGCTTGGAAGCAGGTCACCATCAGAGAAAAGACCTGCCTGCCAGATACACTGAAGTGCCTTGCCTGCCTGCCTTGATGCCTGCCATCCTGCCAGCCTTCCTGCCTGCATTGCTGCCTGCCAGCCTGCCTACAAGCCTTGCTGCCAGCCTGCCTGCCTGCCTGCCAGCCTGCCTGCCAGCCTTGCCTGCCAGCCAGCAACCCCACAACCATGGGGAAGAAGAAGAAAGCTTCAGCCATCTGCTGCCAGCCCTGGCAAGAGGGAGAGGCCACCCTCCCACCCCTGGCCCTCACTCTGCTTCTGCTGGGGCTTCTGCAGCACCGGGCTCACTCTTCTGGGGCTGGGGCTTCTGCCTGCTTCTGCTTTCTGGAGGAGCTGATGATGCTGTTTATGGTGGTGGTGCTTCTGCTCATGCTTACTCTGCTGATGCCTGCTTCTGGCAGTGGTGCTTCTCCTCGTGCTTACTCTGTTGAAGCTGCTTCTGGCAGTGCTTCTGCTGGTGCTTACTCTGCTGGCACTGCTCCTGGTGCTGCTGCTTCTGTTGGTGCTTACTCTGCTGGCACTGCTCTTGGTCCTGCTGGTTGCTGCTGGTGCTCCTGGTGCTGCTGGTGCTCCTGGTCCTGCTGGCGCTGCTGTGCTTACTCTGCTGCTGCTGCTACTGATCCTGGTCCTGCTGGTCCTGCTGGTGCTGCTGCTCCTGGTGGTGGGGTGTGGAGGAGCAGCCCCTACAAACTGGAAGCCCCTCTGATGAGGGCCCATTGGTCCTGCCAAAGAGAGGAAGAGGCATTACGCGAGAACGGGAGAGGAGAAGCAATGCAAACATCGAAGAGAACATGAGGATAAGGTGCTGGAGTGGCTGAGAGAGAATGAGTATCTATGGCAGAAGGACACAAGGCTCTATAGGGACACCAAAAGGAAGCAGGGCTGCTTTGAGAGAGAAAGGCGAGAGCCTGGGCTACACTTCGGAGGTTGCTCCTCGGGTGATGGAAGCACATGCACACCTGGTACAGGAAGCTGCACCTCAAGAAATCTGGCCAGGCCACGGTCAAGCTGACGGACAGAGAAAACTACGTCCATGGCCAAGTGCACCTTCCTGCGAGGTGAGATCCGCCAGCAAGGAGCAGCCCCCCTCACAACCCTTTCTCTCAGGCAGCCTGCTGAGAGCCAGTCCTCTTCTGGCAGAGAGTTAGCTCCTGTCTCCAGGCAGTATCTTGTGCGAGCGTGCCATGACGGAGACCCTCCCAACAGCTGTTAGTACCCATGACGGAGCTCATGAAGGACCGCCTGGGCAGTGGAAGAAAGGAGACGGCACTTCCACCACAGCCCAAACCCGCATCTACCCCAGCGTCCACCTCCACAGAAAGATAGAGAGCCAGACAGGGAGGGGCAGTAGCCACACTGTCCTGCTGGAGATCAGGGACACCATCCGCATCAGCATAGATCTCCTCTCTCAGCTGTGTCCACACTGACTCCTCATCCTCCAACCGCAAGCCCTTCCTCACCTATGTCAACCAGACCCTTCAAGGAAAATGATGGATCCCACAGTACCAAGCAGTACAAGTCTTGGTGGAAAACTTTTAGAAATGGTTTAAGCCTTTGCATTCTTGTGGGATGGGTTAAGAAAGCAGTGCGGATGGGCAAAGATACCTTTGGGATGGGTAATAGCTGTGGCGATAGATAAACCTCCAGTTGCAAGCATAGTGGGACTGTATGGTCCACCCTCCCAGGTGCCACACCTTTGGCCCTTTATTATCAATAACAATGTAAGCATTGATCCACACATTTGAACATAAACACAACTCTTTATTTAAATGCCCTGTCATTGTAGGCCCACCCAACATACATGGGCCAATCTCATCCGTGGTGATGAGACAGCTGAAGGAATCATCCATTAATCATCTATCATCCTGTCTTGCCAATCCACTGCTCCAGCTGGGGAGTTGCACCAGTGTTTCAGGAGGTTGCGCTGCTTCTTCCCTTCATGTGAGGCTCTGTTGGGCCTTGCACATTCCTCAGTGTCTATCAGGTTTTGCCCTTGCCTCCATTCCCCAGGCTTCATGTCCCCATTGCCTTGCTGGAGGTCACGAGCCGTGTCTGCAAGAGTAGGGTAGCGGGTCGGTGCGCATGAGATTGTGCCAGGGATGCACAAGCTTCCACGATCCTCCGTCACAGTTCTCTGGGCAATGCTGCATGGTTTGCGAGGTGAGAAGTAGCCTGAACGTTGTTTGGCCAGGATGCCAAAGGCGTTACTCCACCACCTGCCCTTGGCCGCTGCAGACAGCTTGTAGTTGAAAAAGACTCCTCTCTTTCACGGGTGAGCGTGTCTGGCAAGTGTAGGCGCTTCCATGAGGTAGTTCTGAGGAGAAGCGCGTCATCCTCCATTGATGAAGTGAGCGGCACATCTTTGCGTGTTGTTGGCAGGGGGTCTGGATCTGGGAAAAGCCCCATGATAGGTTGCGGTTCCAGCCCCCTCTTGATCGTCATGGTGTTCTATACCTGGCCACCCTTGTAGTGAAAATAAGTGACCCCACTTGGCTTGGTGCTTTGCAGGCCACGTGCTTCCCATCCATGGCTCCAATGGATCGTGGGCGGAAGTTCCACTTCTAGATACCACTGCTCTGCAACTTTCTTCCAGCCTTCTTCAGTGGAGGCACTGGAGGAGCTCCTCCAGGTATTCTTCGATGATGCGCTTGCACCACTGCTCTTGACCACAATGCTGATGGTGTTGTTGTAGGCACCCTCCAGCCGCGTACTGCATGCTCCTGTTAGGTGTCCCTGAGCCAGTTTGGTGCAGAGTTCCAGGCCACCTTGTGCCCAGGGTCCCAGTCTGGCCAGAAGTTGGTGCTCTGCTTGCGTCAACCGGTGTCATCTGCCTGCACAACTTCGTTCAAACGTGGCTTGAGGCATCCCTCATGCAAGTTTCTGGAATGCACGATGTCTTCGTTCCCCTCAGCTCCACCATCAGCTTGGTAGTACATCCATACTCTTTGCTCTTCTCCCCGATCCATCTTAACGGACCCAGACGCTTCTTGGCGCCTCCTTTTCTTTCCCGTAGAAGAGTTGAAAGAGCCTGTAGATGGCTTTGCCACTGTTGCCAGAACGATGGTGGCCTACCAAAAGAGTGTGTTACGATCATGCGGTGGAGATGACGCGATCTGTGGAAGAGCAAGAGCCAGATGAAGGCTGCAGAGCGTCTGTACAGCAGCGGGCTGCTGGACTGAAAGTTGACGATCAGGTAAGTTCCTCACCCCTTTTAATCGCGCAATATAGGTTTTCCACTATGTGTCCTCTTGCATCCTCTAGGCCATCCTCTAGACAATTAACTGAATATCCGCATAGGTCCCTCTGCGAACGCGTTTTCTGTTTTAAATGCTTTCTTTGCAAGCTGAATCCGCTTTCATCCCTTTCTCCGCTCCATGCTACTATGCTGCAACGTCCATTTCCACGTCCGTTTCACTTCCTCTCCTGATATTCCATGTTTACCGCTGGAGCGATTTGAGTTGCCGCGGATGTGCATGGATGCCTAGTGGATGTAGACGGACGCCATAACGGATGACACGGATGCAGAACGGATGTTCCCGTACTTGGTTGCGGCATGCAGAACGGACGCGGTTTGGATTACATTTTCCACTCAAAAAGTTTATTGGACAGCTCAAAACTTTTTTTGAACGATGGAACCTCAGTCGACGGATGCTGACGGTATAGAGAGGAAGAAAAACGGATGCAGTGAGTACAGAACGGATGCATCGCGTTAAACCAATAGGATCGCAAGGATGGCAAGTGTTTCTCTCCGTTTTACATCCTCTTTCCATCCGTTGGTGCAGTGTGACATGGGCTTTATACCGGTGGAATTCCAGCCCTGGATCCGTTCTGGTGGTGTTAACCGGGCCTGATCTTGTTTAGTTTTACAGGATGATTTTTTCTCCTTATTAGTGTGACTTTCTAAATAAGTATGATTAAATATAGTGTGACTTCTTTGGCTCCTCACACTGGAGGTGGTTGATTAATTCAAACCTCCCCCCTCCCATGTGTCTGTCTCCCTTCTTTGCCATCTTATATTAATGATATTATCTGAGTTGCAGATTTATAATGGATAGTTTTATTGTTTAATATTTTTATGATGTAAGCCATCCAGATTCATTGGGTATGAGATGGGTGGCAAATCAATTCATAAATTAATAAATACATAAATACATACATTTATACATTTATACATATGAATGTTCACAAATGAATCTGTGAATTTTTATTTATTCATCCTCCTTCCCATGTTTTCTTCGTTTTCTTTGTGTGAATGACACAGTGCCTGCAGACAATAAGGAATATAGCTGGAGCTGAGCATCAAAAAATAGGAGGAGATAGTCAAGCGACTAGCCAAGGTTGGGCAAAGACCTCTAAGAGTTACATAATCCTCATAGAGGAAGTGTCTCTTTCCCATCAGGATGGCCTCGCATCTTATCCTACTTGATTGTGAAAGTCAGGCCAGCTCAAGAGAAGATCACATCCTGCTGTGACTTAATCATAAAGGGACTTAAATAGCATGTATTCCTAAGACATGAGTGGATTTTATTTCACCTAGCTTAGTGCAACATCAGCTAGAGTATTAGAAGGGGAGTTCATGTAGTCAAGAAAGGTATTGGTTCAGTCCCCAGAATTTTTTTCCAAAATAGGACAAGCTAAGAGACTAGCCACTGAACCAAAAGAACTTTTCTGACCCTGATGACTAGAGTTTTGTCACTATAGTGTATTATCATCATCATTATTGATTGATGGAGCATGCCTAGAATCTAATACTGTTACTCTGACTTGCCTCTATATGTTTTGATTCTTGCAAATTCTCTTCTGGAAGTTTCAGTAAAGTGCACACACACACATACACACCCACAAATCCCCTGACTCAAGCCTGTTTTGTTTGTTCTGTAGAAAAGATACAATAGAAACAACAGGATTTTAAAAAACCGCATAAGCCTTGCCTGATCATGGAAGGTAAAGAAAGGTCACTTGAAAAGACAAAAAGAAAACAAATAATGGAAGGATAATGCTCAACAGGTTGCAGTGAGTAAACAAAAAGGAAAGAAATAACAGAACAGAAGATTCTCTGTTTGAAGTGTGAGAAATGGTTGGGCATTATATACAGAGAGAGTTGAAGAGTTTTTAAGACACATGGGACAGTTAGTGAAAAATGAATGTCCTTTTTTATTGAGCTTCATGGGAGGCAAGAATTCAGCTTATTGAGAAGGTAAAGTGCCCATAAAATCCTCATAATTCAACTTTGTTGAACTAGTAAAAGTAGTACAGGACCCTTTGGTGCCCCAGTTCTTATTTTTTGCAGAGGCCTTCAAATTTCATAAAACAAAAAATAAAAGGAGAATCCACTGTAGTACATGCAGCTGAACTGTCTGATTATGGAAAATTTCTTGAAGGGATAAATTATGCTATCAAAAATTTATGGAATTCTAAAAGAAAACTTTTTAATCTTTATTAAAATTAGCATTAACATTTAAGAATTCCCCCTTTTTACAACCCTGCAATTCCTTAATTCAGGGTAGAATTGGGGTAACTGGATGGAGCTGAGCATTTGCTGGCCAAATGCCTGACGCCTATGTGGAGTTTGCAGCAGATATTTTCTCTTTGTGCCCTAAGAGAGAAACATCTGCCACTACTTAGGATTCAACATTTAAAAGAATATTTAAAATTGTTAACCCCTGGGAGCTGCTCCTAGAGACACTTAGCAGGTGCAGTTGGGAATAATGCCTGGTAACAACCTTGTTATAGTTTATAAATGGAGAATTACAAAATGAACTGTGCTATCCTTTGGGCAGAGGTTCTTACAAGGCACCTCAATGAAGATTTAAAGAAGTAGTCTACAGAAAAATGAAGGAAAGTGGGGAAAAAATCCATGAAATGGTAAATCATCGAACAAAATATTTGCTTACAACTAAGCCACTATTTTAGAAGAATGCAATGGTACATGAATACCATAAATGAGAATTTTATAATGAAACAGTTTTAGGAAAGGTGAAATGAACCAAAAACATTGCAAATCAGAAGTGAAATCATATAAATGCACTGATTCTGTTATACCCATTTTATTTAATGTAGATTTGAGAAGAGAGCCAGTTTATCTGAGAATCTGGATGACTTTAGGCTAATCACTCTCCTTTCAGCCCTAGAAAGGAAGCAATTATAAATCACTTGTGAAATCTTCCCAAGAAAACTGCAGGGACTAATCCAGTTAGTCACCAGGTATCAACATTGACATGAAGGTGCACACACATATGCACCAATGTTCATGTACACACACACACACACACACATACACACACACACACAAAACTTATAATGAGCAATTTTTAAAAACCCTGCAATATATGTACCTGAAATACAAATTACCAATTTATATTCTAGAAAAGATAATTCCTAATAACTATGTAACATAATTCCCAGCAAAATATGTTGTATGCATATGGTGTGAAACAAGTTGGGTAGTATTTTGAATAGCTGAGGAATATGCAGCAAGGTGGGAATATATCTAAACTAAAAACAATCAAGGAAACTGTTCACCTGTTGCATCTGGAAGATGGAAAGTTATAACAGGGAAAAGAGAGATGATATAATTACTTAACATCTTCTTTATATCTGTTTTCTCTTGGAAAAGGAAAAAAAAAACACTCCTTCCCAATAAAATAGAGAAAAGTGGGAGAAATCTATTGCCAGTTTCATCTGGTATACCAAGTGTACTTTTTATTGCAACAAACTTGTTATTGTGAACTTGTTGTTCACAATAATAACCATACCTTTTTGCTTCTGTGTGCTTTGGATGTCTTCTCTTATATTCAGTCCAGAAACTACACCTGGGATATTATACAAATTATATTTCTGCTGAAGCACTGCATTAGCTACAAATTAGCTGTTCCACTTTTTCCTTTAATATCTAGTGTTATTTGATGTGAAAAACGAGGAAATATTTGCCATTATCTGTGTGGTCACTCAATAAAATATTCAGAAGAGGTCCTTTTGAAAGATTGAAATTGGTAGAGTTATCCTAGAAGCTACTCAATCACTGGCTTCTTTGCATTCTGATATGTTTTACCCACTCTGATTTTTGTAAGATGTTTATTGTTAGGTGTTTGAAGATCTTTTTAAAAAAAGAAAAAAGAAAAAAAAACTTGGACCTGTCCTTTATAGATGATAAATTCAAAACAGAAAGCGTTACCTTTCTGGAGGAGTTTTGTATGAATTTGGGTTTTATTGCATTTCAATGAATTGATTCCTTCTGTTCTTCTTGTTCTTATTATCATGTGCTTCAAATTGGGGTTCAATGGGAAGTACAAGGATAACAAACCTGCAGGAAGAAATTAAATACCTCTCCAATTTAATTCCCACAGTGATATCTCAAATTCCTTGGGGAAGTCTTCAAGCAAGATAAGAAGGCAGTAACTGGCTCTTGCTGTCAATGTCCAAAGATCATTGCTGCTTCTGCAAAGGAGCATTTAGCCATTATAATTAGAAGCAATTGGCAGTTTGTCTAATCATCCTTTAAAGCAGTAGGTAGCAGTGAGTAGCCATTCCCTCTTTTAAACACCTCTTCTCTGAAGAAATGTGTACTGTAGAAAAAGAACTCCATTATTGTACTGTTGCTCATTTAAATCAGTGGAAAAGAAGTCACTTTTAATTTTAATTTTTCTGAAGGATGAGACATTTTTAAATAAATGTCACAATTTAAGAACAGGATGCTTGTTCTTATGTAAGTGGGCAGCTTCCATTCAGTCTTGAGAGAAACCTAGAAGAAATTGTTCCCATGAGGCCTTCAATCAAAATAAATTATAAAAAGATTCTTAAGGCTGACCCTGAGGATGGGGTGATAACACCAAAAAAAAAATCTTTTTCAGGGAAGGAAAAATAGGAAGATCAACAGTGTTAATGTAACCGATGTCATGTAGGAAAAACAAACTGCTATCAGCATAATGTCTATGTCAGTCCAATGGGTCATGACTATCCCAAAGGTGCTTTTTAAAAAGGCAACTGGACTTCATTTTTCAAAAAAAAATCCAGTTGCCTTTTGAAAAAGTACATTTGGGACTGATATCACTATAGTGCTGAAAACTAGAAGAAGACAAATTTGAGTAACATACAATATGCAGGATCAGGCGATTCATATCAGGATCCAGGAATTCCATCTTAGTGATATCAGAATCATGCAGATTATTCTAGTAGAATGAGAAAATGTGTGGGGAGGGAGAGACGAAGAGATGAAAAACCAAGCACTGTTTTGAAAAACATTGCAAAAGAAGGGGAGGAGAAATTCTAAAGAGCCTCTATCACTTCTATCATGTAGAAAGAAGTTTAATAATGCTGGACAAGATCTATATCTGGTGGTTCCAGCTTTTGCATCAGGTGATGAGATGAGATCTCATCACTTGTCTCAGCATCTGCCAACATAGCAGTTTGAAAGCATGTTACATGCAAGTAGATAAATAGGTACCACTTTGGTGGGGCAATAATTATTTTTGTGCAGGAAAGTGAATCCAGCTGGTTCTGGACCTTTTCCTATGTGTTGCCCAAGTGTGAGGTGATATAGATGGAGGGAGAAGCCCCAAATGTTACTTCAGAATATTGTTGAACCCAAATGTAGAGCTAGTCTACCCCCTGTGGTGCACTCTGGATAGCTTACAGGCATGAACTGAACGGACTAGCAATAGATGATAGATAGATAGATAGATAGATAGATAGATAGATAGATAGATAGATAGATAGATGTAGGTAGGTAAGTAGATAGGTGGATAGGTAGATATGTAGGGAGATAGGGAGATATATAGGGAGATAGGGAGGGAGATAGGGAGAGGGGAGGAGGGGGGAGGGAGAGGGAAGGCCATCTGTAACAGTAATTTCTTGGCTGAGATCCTCTGAGACAATACAGAACAGAACAGAAAAGACAGAAAAGATAAAAGATGTCAAATATGCATTCAAGGGGTAATGATAAAAGATGTCAGATATGGATTCAAATTAGACAATTAGCTGTTTTTTGAAGCAGGCTTAGGCAACATGAGATATTCCAGTTGTTACTGAACTATAATTTCTTCATCCTTAGGAAGCATGACCAATGTTGAGGAATTATGCAATATTTTGAATACAAAAAAAATATTATTTCTTTTCTTACATGGATATTATTACAGGTAGGCCTGTGTAAAACTGGAGGGCAGAAATAATAGGACAGTTGCATAATAATTAAATATAAAATAAAAGGGAAGTGGGAGAATGAAGAACAGCGACATCAAGAGAATTCAGAATTTGCTAGTCACTCCCCCAAATCTGAACTCACACCTCACACCTCAGAAGCTATAGCATGGCTTTTGCTCAGCAATGAACTTTGCATATGATCTTTCTTTAGGCTCCTTAATGTATTTCAGTACGAGTGTAATAAAAACAAAAAAGTTACAGTTTTAACTAAAACAAATTATAAAATACATTTCAGCCTTGATTGAATGTGGTCATCTTTTCTTTGAGGATGTTAGAAGGATTTGATCTTTGCAAAATATAGAAGAGATAGTTCTCAAGTTTCTCAACCATTCATTTAATTGTTTCAATTTATGATGTGACCAGTCCTCAAATTTATAACTGTGATATTGTCCCATGGTCCCATGCTAAAAATCCAGACACTTGGCAGCTAGCTTGAATTTATGATGGTTGCTGTGTCCCATGATCACTGATCACTATTTGCAATCTTCCCAGGGCTTTTCTGACAAAGTCAATGGGGGAAGCCAGATACCTTTAATGGCCATGGGAAAATAAGGCTGTAAAATTGGGTGTGACTCATTTAGCAATGACATCATGATCAGGCTTCGGTGATTCTAGTGGATGGATCATAAATTCAGTATAGTTGTCTTCTGAAATGGTTTATTATGCATCCAACTGAGAAGGATTGCATAAATTCTTTAAGGATTGCACATGATCATTTTTGTGTGCACTATCCCTATTCTACACATTTTGAGATTCACTTTTGATAGTGTGAATATTTGGGGAAACATGTTTTTTTCCAGTATGAAGTATATATTTCTGAATGCATTTCTCTATAATATACATATTTTAGTCAGCACTTTGATATGATTTATTGGAACAGTTTGATTCGGCTTGAGATGGAATGGATTTTAGCAGGAGAGTGGCATTTCAGGACTTCACCTCATCTTCTGGTCTCCCTAAGAGAGAAAGGTCAAAGCTCATATTACTGTAAAAAAGAATAGTAAACCATGACTCTACTTCCTTCATGGAGCATTTAATAAGCATTTTACTGTTAGGATACCATCAATATCAGCAGAAGTCAATATTGTTGCTTTTCCTTATGGTTGCTGGGATAGAAATACGAAAGAATTATAAAATCATATTGCTATTCTAGTTTATGCTTTATTCATGTTAGAGCAGGCTGTAAAGATCCAAAAAACAACATGCAATTTATTATCCCAGCAGTTTTTGAATTGTGTTCCCTCTCTGTCTTATTATGGGAAGTATTTGTGTTAGGATAAAAGCCTTTCTGCCACTTCATATTTCTGTTTCTCCTACTGCTTGATCCTGATGGGGAAGTCTAATTTTCTTTCACTGATACCTGCCTGTTGCCATAGAAAAGAGATAATGTCTCAATTTTGAGACAATTTTGCATTATGACAGTGCTGAAGAATCTACGCGACAATTCTGAAAACTCTCACCTTTGAAACACCAACTGAGACCAATAGTCAAAGAAGAAAGGAATGAGAAATAAAGGCATTGTGTGGAAATTAAATGCACTTGTAAATAGAAATGACATCATTCCCAGTCTGGGACTTATTTTAGTCTATATTTCAAAGATTCTCATAGGACGACAAGCACTTTGAATCTGAATCATAGGACTTCAAAAGGGTTTAACATTTCCTGCTTTGGAATATTTTTTTTAATTCTTGCTTCAGACACATAAATAAATGCATTCTTCCCTCTAGTGTCCATGTGCCCTTGCATAGCATCCTGGCATACATTTGTAGTTCAAAATAGCCCCAAATGCAAGTGTAACCTCAAACTCCCTGGAAAGTTTGTTTGCCAGACCTTGGCTTTGACAGAAACCAATGAAAGATAACTAACCCCTGCAGTGCTGTTTGATTAGTTACTTGCATTTATGTTTTCTATGAACGCTATGTGGGCATTCAGAAATGTTCTAATTTAAGTCACTGTTCTGGTTAAACTTGCTTTTAATTCCCTTGAAATCCCAGCAATGTTAAGGGGTGTGTGTGAGAGAGAGAAAGATGTGCAATGTAGAAGCCAATCAGCCACATTTGGCCTTTGAATAATGTGTTATGTGCCACAGTCCTAAAAACAGGGCAAAGACTTAATCAGGGCTATGATTAGAAAGAAAGAAAAAAATCTTAAATTTGACTTCATTCTTAAATGTAATTAGTATAATTATTCCCCTCATTGTTTCAATTACACATTCCTCATCAGAGAAGCAGGACCTTCATCTTTTTATTTTGAATTCAGAGAAGGAAATTAATTTGAAATATTTGATTGTGTTCTCAGACTCTGGAGGAGATCAGTACAACATTTGCTGAGGATATTATTACAGTATTAACATTTGTTGAACCTTGAATTGCATACCTAAATGAACATACAATCAATGGATCTCCTGAAGCAATAATATTTTATGATAATGCCAGAATTGTCCAAACACCTTAATTTTTTTACAAGCTAAAGTTTCCAGGTGGGAATCATGCAGCCTCACACAAAGTGGAATGCATTAATCCAACTATTTCTATTATTTTGAACAGAAAAATGAATTAGTTATGCAGCATATTTACCGCTGGCTCCATTGGGTATATTCTCCTATCTAATGCAGTAATAAAGTTCATTTTCTTAATTCATTTTAATGTGATTAAAATTTGGTGTGGAGGTTAAAAAAACCTTAGGTTACAAAGTGAGAGACCATAAATTCTAGTCCCTAGGCACAAAGCCAGCTGGGTGGCCTTGGGCGACATAGTCATTTTTTTTCTCAGCACTAAGAATAAGGAAATGCCAAACTACTTCTAAAAAACTTTGCCAAAAATCCTGTAGCATCTTGTCCAGTCATTTTCAAGAAGTGGGCGTGATAAAGTGGAAGTGTGTGTGTGTGTGTGTTTGTGTGCATGTGTGTGTCTGTCTGTTTATCTCTCTCTCTCTCTCTCTCTCTGTGTAGATAGATAGATAGATAGATAGATAGATAGATAGATAGATAGGATAAGATAGAGTAGATTAGGATGCCATTGTTCAGAAATATGATGCTGTTCGTCGTTCGGGTATTAATACCACGTCTTTGTAGTTTGCTTTTAAGTTGTAGCAACGTTTCGGCAGAATCTCACTCGCCATCATCAAGGCTTCTGTATTGTGTTCGTTCTGTGAGTCCCAGACTTTCACAGTTGTTTCTGTTTTAAATTTGGTGTTAGCCTATGCTATGTCAGAATGGTTTTTCTTCATCCTGATATGATTGGGAAGTCTTGGTCTGTGTTTACTAGGTCTTCGGAGTTTGCTGTTGTTCTGCTTGATTCGTGTTCTAATATCTTCTGGTATACGGTGTGTCCTAGTGTGCAATCTGTTCTTTTGTGTAGATTAGTACATCTAGGAATGGTAGTTGTTTTGTTTCTGTTCCATGGTGAACTTGATTTTGGGGTGTGTGTTGTTTAGTGTGTTAGGAAATTGTTTAGGTTTATTTTCCATGGGGCCAAATCAAAATGTGTCATTCGATGTTCTTAGCCATACGTTTGGATTTGTGGCGTGGCATTAGCCAGGGCTCTGTATTCGAAATTCTTCTATGAACAGGTTTGCTAATGACGGGTGACACGTCGGTGATCCGCTAGAATCCACATAGATCCCCATGGATCCCATGGAAAAGAAACCTAAACAATTCTAACACACCTAAACACACAACTACCATCTCCTAGATGTACTAATCTCCAAAAGAAGCAGATGCACACGAGGACTACACCGTTATACCAGAAGAAAGTAAAACCTTAACACGCCCAAAGTTTCACAATTAATTATAGAACCTCAGCTATAGCTCGACTAACGCTACGTAACGCCCAATCCCACCACCACCCAGCATCAGATAAATTCCGTGGCCAAAACACAATCACTCAGTAACCACACGCCTGGCAGACAGACACATATAAAGACTGAACTATGCACCCTGACTCAATAGTACTGACAGCCAACAGCTTCCAACAAAAACAAACTCACCAGCTTGATCCAAAAAACACATACTAAGACAGACCATAGAGCCTAGAAGTTTCAA
>BHFT01043061.1:0-23450 GCA_004320025.1 Laticauda laticaudata
GGGGACTTCGTATATGCCTTGGTTTTCCAGGTCAATTTTATCTTTGAGGTTTCTAAGGATGGCTGCTATTTTTTTGTATGTTTTGAAGGCAGTCTTGATATGATCTTTTTTCAAGAGAAATTAGGCTTGCTTGTATTGTTGTTTCAAAACGTGTTGCTAAGCATTCTTCTATTGAGTGAATGAGTGATTCTTTGCTTTCAACTCTGTCAGGCAGGGGACTCAGTTTGCTTAGCTTAGGAAAACATGATGGACATAGATAAAAGAATGAATCTGAATTTTTAACCATGTCAGCTTGGCTTTTGTTTGTGTTTAAGTAGGCAGGGTGGGCTAGATTATTGCATAGGCAGCATTTGATGTAAATTTCACTTTTATTGATGGTTTCAAGACATTTGAAACATGTGCAGGAGTCTGGGAGGTCATTGGTAGAGATATTTTTATTTTGTTCTGGTTTGGAATTTTTGCTGGCATGATCAATGGCAATATTACAGTAATCAATTACAATAACTAGTTAATGTGACAGGTAGACAGTTACTTAATGAATATTGGTAATTAATAAATGTTAATTGATATGTTCGAGAACAAATCAAAAGTAAGGTTGCTTATTACTAAAAATCAATCAATCAATCAATTGGTTATTCAAATCACTCTGATCAAATAATTTTGCTAAGCAACAAATAGCCTAATTTATTACAGTAATTACTAAACACACTGGTCAATTACATTAACTAAATCACTGATTTTACTCATCAGATATTCAGTAATTACACTATATGCACTAAACACTCAATCATACTAAGCAATAAAAGCAATAAATCAATTGATCATTTGATAAAAATTAATTATTTTAAAGAAATTGATTTTTTTGAGATAATGAAAGTGTTGCAGCACCCTCACCCTATGCCTCCTGGAAGCAGCTGACATTTTGAGCACTCTGATAATTCCTTGAGGAAATAGCAGCTGCTTTTAGAGCTTTCTGCCCCAATCAGCTAGTTGTTGGGAGACTGCAAACTTCTCCTGACTCTTGTTGGGCTTTGGAGAAATCAGCTGCCTGAATGCAAGACAGCAGCTTTAGGAAGAGCTTTTCAAAACTTTTCCCTTGCTTAACCTGCCTCCAAGAAACTCATAGTTGTTCAGTAACAAAAACAGAAAAAAGGTGGAGAGGAGGGGACAGACTTGTTGATTTCTCTTTCCCATCCACCTACCTCTAATTAGGTGCTGACTTTTTTCTTCAGCTCTTAGGAATGCTTAGGAAATGTTGGAATGTATCTTAAGCTATAAGCAAAAACAGTATGCCTTAGCCAGAATTTTGGAGAGAGTCTGCTCTGTGTAGAATAGACTTTCCATAGCAGAGGTCACCAACCAGTGATCCGCAAGAAAATTTTGGTGGTCCACAATGCACCCAGGTGGGGGAGCTATTCTGCGATGACCAATGGGCCAGTCCTGTGACTAGAGCTCTGGAATATGGGACCAGCCAGGCAGCTCGTGGTGGGGCTGGAAATCTCTGCCGTAGATGGAGGCATGTGCAACTTGCAGCTTTGCAGGTGGTGCAACGTGCAAGCAGTAGCACAGCCCTTGCTCCACCCAAGACACTGGCTGGCCCATGAGATGGGAGACAGAGAGAAAGATAGAGAGACAGAGAGAGAGAGACAGAGATGAAAGAGAGAGAGAGAGAGAAAGGGAGAGATATACACACACATAGATAAAGAGAGATGACAGAGAGAAAGGGAGAGATATACACACACATAGATAAAGAGAGATGAGAGAGAGAAAGGGATGAGAGATGAGAGGAGAGAAATACACAGAGAGATGAGACAAAGAAAGATGAGAGAGAGATGAGAGAGAGAGAGATACAGACAGAAAGAGATGAGAGAGAAAAAGTGAAAGATGAGAGAGACAAAGAGAGAAATGAAAGATCCCAATGTTTTGTTTTCTGTGAGAAATGGGTCCAAATGGTTCTTTGAGTGTTTAAGGTTGCAGAAACAGGCAGCCAGGCCAAGTGTCTGAAGACCTTGTTCCATCACTGGGAGTCCAGGTGCTTCAGCGAGTGGTGCACTGGATTCATATTAGTGGTACACAGGATTTAAAATTATGAATTTAATGGTCCCTGAGGTCCAAAAGTTTGGTGACCTCTGTTTTATAGTACAAGTACTCCTTTGTTGTTTACTTTTGGAATCCTCAGTTTCCTTCAGCTGGAATCAATCAATAATACTCTCCTATGCTCAAAACTTTGCCTATGCATTATTGCCAACACTAATTTTGCTAATGACTATATTCTTGCTGTTTGTTCCACAAATGGGAAAACAGCAAAAAAAAAAATATAATTTACTTTTAAGATTTAGTTTTATGGGAACTGTCCCTCCATGTCCTGGCAGTCATTACTATTACTCCCGACTTGCTGGATTCTGGTATCAACAATAGGAAATTACTGTATTTCTCCCATGGGGACTGGAGTCATGTTCAATTAAGCAAAAATCTTTTGTGCAGTCTGATGATGCAATCACCTTCCTGCTCTCTCCCTCTAATCCAAATGTAAAATGACAATCTTTCTCATAGAACACTATGATTGCAGGGTTTTGATAAAAATATTTTGCAGTGATTAGAAGCTAAAGTTGTCTGTAGTTCTCCATTCTGTTCTTAAATCCCCCTGATGTTTTATTTACATGACTGACTTGGTAATAAGAACATCAATGTATATATTCAGTATCTCTTTCTATGTCCTCTCTCAAATGCTGAATTAAGCTCTGTGAGATTCAGGTTTGCTGTACCTGACTCTGGCTTCAATTTGAACATTATCTGGATCTTCTGGAATTAGCCCAATTCCACAACCAGTTTTAGATTCAGTCAAATCTGACACATAACTTAGGAGCTCCTCCCCAAGATGGGTACTGAACAGTAAACGCTTTTTCTTTCTCTCTTGTCAATGATCTGCTGATTTTGCTAGCAAAACTGGTTCTCTGGCAGTGTTGCTCCTTAAATTTGAATGGAAGCATTTCGGAAAGACCCAAGATGGTTTTTGGATGGCTGTAGACTTGGGGGTCAAACTTGCACCATCATGTTGTTGTCATGTTGTCATGTGACATATCGTGACTTATTTCCCCTTCACTAAACCAGGGGTGGGCATGGCCAGCACATGATGCATTTGACCCACGAACCATGAGTTTTACACCCTTGCTGTAGAACCATCTGGGAAGGGAATTCCTGAAGATTCCAGTCAGAAAGTACTGGTCATCTATCTTCTTTTAAGCAATTTGTTTTCTTTAGCATACCTGGATTTTAACTTCATTTTTTAAAATTTTCTGGTTAACCCTGCTTTTTATCTTTAAAAGTTGATCAGCTGGCTGATTGTTGACTTATTTTAGCCTCTTGCTGGACTCTAGCTGTTCTTTTCCTTTGATTTACGATGTTGTTTTGAATAACTTTTGTTTCCCCATAAGAAAGCACATATCCTTGGATAGTGAAAGTGCTTTTTTCAAATAAAATACAAAGAGTTTAAAAAACTGACACATATCTATATTCAATAACCATACAGAGCTATAGAGTAATATAAGTGCTTTTAATAACTGTTGAAAAATAATGTAATCATTCATTTCAAACAGTCATCTAAAATCTACTGAGAATTAACATTTAATTATTCACTAAGACATATAAACAAGTGTAGCAGAGAGAGAAGATATATCCAAAGTTGTGACAATAAAAGGAATCTACATGATACATTTGATAAATTTTGGTGAAAATAACCTAATTTAATCAGATTTTGAAATGTCTCCTATTCCTAGAAACTTATTTATGGGTAAATTATACAATTATGGGTAAGTGATAATTTATTATGGGTAAGTGATAATTTATTTTAATTGTAAGCTGAAGTACCAGTGATGGCTACATCAACATCTATATCCTTAGATGGTAGCTAGGTAGCTGTGCAACACCAAAATTAAATAAAAATACTTTTTAAAATGGGCAATTAAATAAGAATAGTTTAAACATTAATCAACAAATCTTGAAAAATGTCAGAATTTCTACTGGAGATATTTCAAGATTTCACTGAAAATACCAACATTTCAAAATACTGCTACTATAAGATAATACATAATGTTGGAACCTGAAAAGATTGCTGATTTTGGTATTTCACAATGGTATAAATTAATTATAAAAATACTTTAAAAGTACTCACAAGTTTTTCTTTGCTTTCTGAGTACAAAAGGTATCTGGGAAAAATAGTATTTCTATTTCTGGTGTGTGTGTGTGTGTGTATGTGGCGGGGGGGGAGGGAAGGAGGGAGAGAGAGAGACCAGTTTATACTTTTGTGTCTGTATATGTGTGCATATATGTATATGTGTCTAGATGTATGCGTCATCCTATCACATCATATCATTTCACACTTTGCTCCATTATATCACCTTCCCTCTAATCTCACAGTTGGGAGAGCTAAAATTTTGAAGTATTTAAACCCTGATGTTCTGCTGCTATCTAGTGGCAAGTTACAATAACAGAATTAAATCTCATCCTATTTTATTGGCTGCTTTATAAAGTGCTTTACTTTGGAGACTGTAGATGCTGTACAAAATCAAACACAAAGCAAAGAACAATAATATAAAAACCCATATAATTGTAAGTAACAATAACATATAGCGTTATTTTACACGTATAGACTATATTTCTGCTAGACAGTTCAAAAAGCTTCTGGTGTCTGCTTTTCACTGACTAGTCCACAGCTTCATCATTACTAGTACGATGCTATAGTAATGCATTAACAATTCTTCCATTAAATTGGCAATGAAGCTAAATGAATAGTGATTACAGAGATGGTTGATGCTTCCTAAAAGGCAAAATCCAGCAAAAGACTGTGCTGTTTTCTATCCACAGGGCTGGCCTGAGACATTTATTGCTTCGAAAAGGAGATGGAACTACACCATTCGATTTAGAAAAATTAAACTGGACATGTAGCCCACTTTCTCCTGAGGGAAATGCTGTGCCAGGAATTAGAAACACACCACTTTCATTTTGTCCCGTATGATAGAAAATGAAGACTAAATTGCTGTTTCAGGTCTAAATTGTAATAATTCACGTTTATAATCTCACGGGGACCTGAAAAAATATTAAAAATGAACAATGGATTCATAATCACTGTTGACTCAGATATTTGTTGCAGTAGGAGCTGGGACAGTTCCTAAGAAAATAAATAGTCCTTTTGACAGTGTTTTGACGAAGAAAGCGCTTATCAACATAGTAGGCTTGCATTCCTCTTGCAAAATTTTTAGTTGAGAGTGAACTGGTTTCTTCCATTTTTTTTGTTTTTTTTTTAAATATTGACATTTCAAGGCACACAGGATTTTTTAATGGTATGTAGTCATGCAATAATAGGCTATAAGTATTGAAAGAGACCCTGAAGCTCACTTAGTCCAGCTCCTCTCCAATATAGGAAGCTATTAGTACAGAATGACTAATATGATGGCCATTAAACATATTCAATGAAAGAGAGCCTACTGTCTCCTGGGGCAATGTGTTCCATTGTTAGTTTCAAGAGATTTTTCTGATATCCAACCAAAGTTTATTTTTTATTTCATCTTATCATGTCTCTTTGCAATCTTATTCTCTTCTCCAGGTTAAACATATTAAACACTTCCAACCATTCTCATAAGCTTTTCCTTCCAGACCTCTTATTAATTTGCTTGCTCTCCTCTGAATATGCTTTCACTTGTTTGAATTATTTCTATAACTGAGCGCCCAGAATTGGACCCCATATTTGAGATGAAATTTAGCTAGAACAGAATACAGATCAATAATGGCTTTTCTTAAGCTCAAAATTTTACTTCCATTGATGTGGTCTGGGATAGCATTCTGAAATGTTTCTTTTCAACTATTATCACACTATTCTCTCATGTTCAAATCATGATCTATCAAGATACTGATGTCTTTTTACATATATTGCTCGCCAATGGAGTTTCTCCATCCCAGTGGCGGGATTCAATTTTTTTTACTGCCAGTTCTGTGGGCGTGGCTTGGTGGGCATGGCAGGGGAAGGATACTGTAAAATCTCCAGTCAGAGGTGGGATTTGCCGGTTCTCCAAACTTCTCAAAATTTTTGCTACCAGTTCTCCAGAACTTGTCAGAACCTGTTGAACACCACCTCTATGTCCATTCTATATTTCTGACTTTTCCTACCTAAATATGAAAATTGCATCTCTCCCTGTTAAAATTGAAAAGTGGGAGGTATGGTTAATATTTTAGAAGACTCCTACAATAGTGGGAATTGGGAGAACAATTAGAATTCAAAAGAGTTAGTTTTTGATTTGTTTGTTTTGTTTAAAACTACTCCTTAAATGCCATTATACCATTATATATAGAAATTTGGCCACAAAACAAACTGCAGCATGGCTCAAAAATCAATTATATATACATGTTTCATTATGGCTAAGGTCAGAGATCTACCAAACAATTAAAACTAATAGAATGAAATCAAATATCAAATAGATTAGATTTAGCATGAAGGTAAACAGCAACTAAATTGAGTTATATCTATGGAAATATTTGCATCAACTGGTACTTCATTTTCACTGTGGTTGCACAATAGTTTGCTACAGTCCAAATTGAGAGTACAAAAACTAGAAAAAAAGTGAAACCATACAGATGTTTTCTTTTGCTCCAGGCTACTGATTAAACAGAGGTAAAGATACAGGTATTATTGATTTACTAGATCTATAGCACAGTAACACATTTTAGATGGCTTTAATGTCCCCAATACTGCATGGGCAGGCACATTTGTCTTATGGGGTCTTAGAATAACTTTCCATTAATAATGCCAAGGTTAAGATATTATATCTAGCCCTGAAAAAAATGTTTTTTCTTAACTTGGGAAATATAAGTAAGGAGAGATAGCTACCTGCTCCTGAAAACCCTTTGATAGCCAGTTCTTTTTTTCTCTGGCCAATGGGATTATTTCTGCCTGAAACTCAGTGTTATTTAATTTTTGCAGAAAAGTCTGTTTGGCACTTGTTTAACATTATTTGCCTTGACTACGCAATATTTTAGGCATGCTTATTTTGAACCAGGGAAGAGTACTACTTATCCATCTGAGTGGAACAAGTAACCACTTCACAATTTGGATCTGAACTATCTAAACTATCTGAATTCCATACAATACTTGAGCCAAATTTAATTTAGAAAAGTTTTAAGACTTTGTTGTGATTTGCCACTGCCAATTATGTAAAGATATTGATTTATTTTTTGTAATAAAATAAAATCCCTCCTATATCCCATCTCTTTTTTATCCTTCTGGTAAAGACCATGACTTTGGATTTTTGAAGGTTAAATATCAGCCTATTCTATTACCATATGGAATATAAGCCACATTGTTTTTCTAAGCTCTATAGGAGAGTAAGAGACAAGCTGCATCACCTGCATTAAGTAATTTTGGGATCTTGTGGCCTATTACTTTGGGGTTATGACAACCCCAGTGCCTAAGAAAACCTCCATCAAGGAGTTGAATGACTACAGATCAGTTGCTCTGACATCCGTAGTTATGAAAACCTTTGAAAGTCTAGTGCTAGCCCTCCTGAAAACCATCACGGGTCCACTGGTGGACCCCCTTGCAATTTGCCGACTGAGCAAACAGATTGACATGATGGTAATATGGCACTGCATTACATCCTACAACATGAATCTTGAATCTACAAGGACCTATGCATGGGTCCCATTGTAGACTTTAGCTCAGCATTCAATACCATTATTCCAGATATTCTTCTCACTAAACTGACTCAGGTAGCTGTGCCTGACCTTAGTTGTAAGTGGATCATAAGCTTTCTAACAGATAGGAAGCAGCAGGTAAAGCTAGGCAAAATCTCATCAGATACCTGTTCAATTAGCACAGGTGCCTCCCAAGGATGTGTGCTCTCTCTAGTACTCTTCTCTATATATACCAATGACTGCATCTCAAAGAACTGAAGTTTGTAGATGATACAACACTGATTGGTCTCATTCGAGATGCCGCTGAATCTGCACACAGACAGGAAGTTGAACAACTGGCTCTGTGGTGTGGCTGGAACTCAATCTTGAACTGAACACACTCAAAACTGTGGAGATGATAGTAGATTTTAGGAGAAGCCCTCCTATTCTACTACCTCTTACAATACGAGATAACACAGTATCAATAGTAGAGACCTTCAAGTTTCTAGGTTCTATAATATCTCAGGACTTAAAATAGACACCTAACATCAAACATGTTATCAAAAAAGCACAATAAATAATGTTCTTCCTGCGCCAACTCAGAAAGCTCAGACTGCCCAAGGAGCTGCTGATACAGTTCTACAGAGGAATTATTGAGTCTGTGAATCAGGGGTGGGATGCTACCAATTCTGCCTGGCTCTATAGAACCGGTAGCTCTGAAGAACAGTAGACATAGAACCGGTTCTGTGTCTGCTGCTGTTTGGCTCACCTGCCTGCCCAGGCTGTTACCTGACCTTTATTTCCTGCTTTTTCAACCTTAGCTGCTTGACACGGCACAGCTGAGGTTGAAAAAGCAGTTAAAAAGTGCTTTTTCAAATGCTGTGCACCTGTGCATAGCGCTTATCAGCTGTCCGTGCAGCAAAGCTTATGGTATATTACACGCGTGCACAGCGTGCATTTAGCATAAAATTACTGAACTGGTAGTAATGCCAGTTGAATCCCACCCCTGCTGTGAACTGTACTTCTATAACAGTCTGGTTTGGTACAGCAACCAAATAGCATGGATACAGACTACAATGGATAGTTAGGACTACAGAAAAAATAATTGCAACCAGCCTGCCTTCCATTGAAGACCTGTGTAGTGCCCAAGACAGAAAAAGGGCTGTGAAAGTATCTACAGATTTCTGACATCCTGGGCATAAACTGTTTCAAATTTTTTCCTCAATTCAATGCTATAGGACATTGCACACCAAAACAAGCAGACACAAAGAGTTTTTTCATCAGTGCTATCACTCTGCTAAACAACTAATTCCCACAGCACCATCTATGCCCTAGGATATAAAATTACCTACTGTAGTATGGCTATATTATCTATTATCCTTCTCATCTTTTCATTTTTCCTATGTTTCCTTAGCTTCTTATGGCTATAACTTTGTTGTTTGTATCTCATGATTTATGTTGATTGCATTTATTTAGTATCCTATTACGATTTATGTTGTTTGCTTATTTAATATCCTATGGCTATCACTGAGTTTGTATCTTATGATTTATGATGATTGTATTTTATGATTATGATCATGATTTATCACTTGCTGCTTGTACGTAAGCTGAGAGCTTATGCACCAGAGACAAATTCCTTGTGTGTCCAATCAGATTTGGCCAATGAAAAATTCTGTTCTATTCTATTCTGAGTTAGTCACTGATTCAGTCATTGATAAATAAATAGACATGCCAAGGGAAAGTCCATTCAAAACACTCTATAAACCACAAAAGTAAAAATGCTCAAAAAAATGAATCATGAACTCATACTGAAAACAGTAGCATTGACTTATTTTCCATGGCCCATAGGTGCCAAAAATATGTGGTATTTATCCACAAAACTACAATTTGAGTCTGAAATAGAAAGAGAAAACAAGATGGATATGTGGATCTCAGTGTTAGTCTAAATGTTGATATCTCTGCACTTCTGCACTTCTAGGCAATTAACAGCTGAAAAAGCCATGGACGATTCCAATTATTGATGCTGAGTGAACACATAACTGAACTTCTTAGTGTTCAGTTCAGTCAATTAATCAAGATTAATTGAACACATAAATAGTTAAAAGATATTCACAAAGAAGTTTCAAACCAGAATGGAATATAACTGAAGTAATTATGGAAGAAAACTATTTATTTTAAAGTATATAACTATCTGGAAATTCTTTAAGTATAACAGAACTCTTGTGTTGTGCATTCTCAATATCTTGAATTAGTTTTTGTAGGCTTGTGAAAAGTACCTTTGCTTCACAGAATTGCTTCCAATCCTATCAAAGCAGCAATTTGACTTGAGGTAGCATCTCAGTTTGAAAAAGCACTCCATCTTGATGCTCCCCAATGAAACAATGAGGAGGTGTTATGGCTCCACAATAAGAGTAGTAAAAAAAAACTTTCTATGAATCTGTGCCTATGGAAAGACTATCACCTGGGGTGAAAGCAGGCACTTTCATGTGATTCTGCTGCATTTAACATCTGGAAAGCACCAACTCCTGCTCTGCAAAGCAACTCTCAATCTACATCTTGCCTGAGGCTGCATTTAAAGTGAAGTTTTGCTATGAGGTTCATGAAAAAACCTAACTTTTAGACCAAACTGAAACCACTGTTTCTTAATACTGGATATTCAACACTTATGTGCCAAAATTCTTCATATAGCTAATTGTTCACTTGTGACTGAATTGAAGCAGTCATGTTGAATAGACACATAATGAGCATCAGTAGAATAGTAGAAATTATTAATGTATTAAAACTTATGACATAATGCAAAATGAAAGCAATTGTATGATGTTTGATTGGAAACACTGATTTAAATGAAAGATCTCTTCAAATCCAATTATTGAATTGATTCAGTGTGCAGAATCAAATTGGGTGTTTTTGAATTGAAGTGGCAATTCAGTGGGCTTTATATGCTTTTATTAAAGTGTGTGTATATTAAAGTATTGGAATACTTTCACTGAAAAGATTACTTAAATAAATTTGGCAAATCAAATTGATTATTAATTCTAACTGACTCGAGCCTTCAAAACAAATAATGTTTGTTTGTTTATGCTTTTGATTTATAAGGCTGTTCCTATTTAAAACTTACTGTGGATTTTATACAATTAAAACCAGTACTAAGCCTTAAAAAGCAAACAAAACGAACAGAAAGAGAATATCCTGTAATAGACCTTGAGCTGGTTTGGGGAATCTCCCAGAGGAATGTACCTTATATCCTTGATGAAAATTGGTATTATTTTTCTTCTGCATGGGATGGTTGCTCTCTTCTTCTAAGCACTCATCTTTGGGTAGGATACACAAGGAGTGGCGAGGAAAGTAGGGGATACTCACTTAGTTAGCCAGATCAGCTGAATTCATCCTGATAATCAATGGGATAGCAGATATTGCTGTCAGATTATCGTTACATCCTGAAATGGGGAAAATATACCATAAAGCTGTAGGGTCCTTGGTGCTCTCGGAGCTTGGTTGTTTTCTTGCAAACATTTCATAACCAAACTAGGTGACATCATCAGTGCTAGAAGGAGTGAGGTTTGCTCTCATTTTATATACTGGTGGCTTACCCTTACATAGGTTGGTGGGGATAAAAAGATTAGTGATTTCCTGATTAGGCTGTTGTTTTCTGTTAGCTTGTTTGTCAGCATTTATCTGTGTGTCTGTTTTGCATCCACAGCCAAATAAATGCTAGAGAACTCCTAGAAGCCTGACATTCAGGCAACTTGGTCATCAACAGATTCATAGAGATAAGCAACATCTTAATTTCCCTCAAAAGAGACAATCTAAAAGCCCAAAAGCAAACAAAAAGCCAAAACACATTCTTACCAGCAATCAACATCAGATGAACAGAAGTTAATACCAAGATTAACATTAGACCAACAACCAAGAAGTAAACAATACCCCAACCAAGGAACTGCCAACAACAACAAAAAAAAAACAAATTAACAGTAAACAACAGCCCGATCAAGGAAACATTAAGGCCGCCCGCACCAACACTGACAGGCCAAGACATCAGTATATGAAATGAGGGCAAACTCTACTCTTTACTAGCACTGATGATGTTACATAGTTTGGTCATGAAACATCTGCAAAAACCAAGCTCAGAAAGCACCAAGGAACTCATATTCCCAAAAATATTCCTACTATCGATGTACTACAAAGCAAAAACAAACAATAAACATCAAATGAGAACAACAGCAACCTATCCCAGAGCTTAAGGAAAAAAGCCAAATTTTTAAAGATCTGAAATAAAAATGACATTGGTTTATTCACAAAACACCCTGTTGAATCTTACAAGGTAGGCAGAAATAAAGAGAAAAAGGTGATCCTTCAGAAAACTATCAATTTAAATGGGATCTTGAATGATTATTACATCCTTACTATAAGAAAACAATTTAATAAAGAGACATAGACATACTGTTTCCAGAATGCAACAGCAGATGGCAACAGAATACAACAAACAAAAATGAAGAATACTGTCATCATACAGGAAAATGAAACAATTCCAAGTAACATACCATATCAGATTTCTTTTATTCATTTTTTCTATATTATTCATAAATAAATACATCCTTATCACATTTCTTTACATACGATTTTATTTTAGAATCATTTGCCTTCTCTTTAAATAGTTACTTTTTAAAATTGTTGAGTCAATTTTTAATTAGCCCAAAAATCAAATCACCTTTCTCCCTTTATTTCATAATTAAAATTCTCTGATTTTTGTTCTGATCCAAACCTGGTTCCAGGGAAACAAACATGAAACAGAGGTAACAGCAAAACCTTTTAATGATTCTTTACCAGTTCTTTACCAGTTCACAGTTAAAAGTCTGTTACAAACTAATTGTCTCTGATAAGAATGAGCCTACCAAGGTGGTGCAAGGCTGCCAAGAACACTCGATAAAATTACTACGAAATATTTCAAACACAAAGTTTCCAAACACCAACCAAGATATTCTGAACATTCACAAGGCTTGAATGCAAAAGCTTCTTTGCTTCCTGCAAAGAACTCCGGTTTCTCAGCTGGCTTTTATCTCTTAAGGGAGGGGCCATTACCTTGCAGCCTTACTCCTNTATCTCTTAAGGGAGGGGCCATTACCTTGCAGCCTTACTCCTGAGTCACCCATGCTGCTGCAGCTGCTCTTTCCTTCGAGCAACCCTGCTCGCACACGCATCGGGCACAGGCTCCTCAGGAACCTCTTCATCACTGTTGCCAGCCTCCACAATCTTCGAAGGCAGCATTCCACTCCCTGATGGTCCTGGCCCCCATCCCTGCCTTACATGCAGGCCGTTCATTAGAGTCCTCGCTCTCCAAAACCACAGCCGTCCACACCTGCTGCCAGCGAACCACAACAATTTTTACTCCATTATTTTTGGCTTTGAAGGAGCAGCAGTCAATTTTGATATCTGCTTACATCTTGTCCAAATGTTCTCCTTTACAGAGAATCCTTTTCACTATTCACCCGTTTCAGAGATTCAGTTGAGAGAACATTAAGATAACAATACTGCAGCTGCGGTATTATAAGCTGTATGCAGGAGTCTGCATTTCATTGTCCTGCAACAATTAACTCTAAAAAAAACACCTCATTATTATACATTTATATAATTATATCATTATTATTCTGTACTCAAAAAGGAGATGATGACTAGTATTATTAGATTATGGTCAGGAAATTTCAATCTGTTAACACATGCAAACTCATACTCTGCAAATTAACACATAGGCAAGTACACATATGGCATTAAAATCGACTACATATGCTATCGTGAATTATTATTGTATGATTTGCATGAAAGAGTACCATAAAGTTGAACGATTAAGGGAGTTTTTAACAATACTAGGTCAAGTTACTGTTAAAAATAGTTCAGAGTGGAAATATTTCAAGTATCTTTATTAATTTTGAATACAAGATCTCTATATTTTTTTTTAATTGAAGCATGTCGATTTGTATATGCTTAAGGTAAAGATTGTCTGCAAGCATATTGCAGAAGTGGAATTTGATTTTGGTCCAGTTCTCATGTGCTCTAGTTTTTTATTATTATTACTGAGCTTTCATTTCGTTTAGATGTAGCCTTGTAGATAAATGTTACATGCTTTGAGCTTTTGGATTACCAGTTTTACATGGAAGAGTAAATATTGTATCTTATTTGAAATAAATCCATACATTTTGGTTGTAAGACTGCCAGAATTTCATTCCATGATATAAAGTTTCAATAACTTGGAATTGGCAATATTTGTGAGAGATTCCAAATTTTAAAAAAATACATCTATAGTTCTCCATGCGCTTCATTAGCCATAAGCATACTATTGACCTATTGGTACTATGTGCTTATTTGCATTTTATTTTCTAATATGACATTTTCCCTTCTAGAAATATAAATGAATATATGAATACTGATGAAAGAAAAGGTCACATGGGGAAAAAGATATTTGAAAGAAACTACTTTAAAAATTAGTCCTGAAAATCATAGGTTTGACTTAGTCAATTAAGCAAATGTCAGCAATGCAACTAATAATACAAATCACTGATTAAACCGTAACAGCTTTGGCTGTTTCTCTTGTTTGGCTTCAACTCAAGCTTTGCATATATATAAACAAGGTTGAAATTAGAGTTTGTGAGCAGATACTACAGAATAGGCTTTTTAAAAGATAAATCTGAGCAATTTGTTTCTAATATATGTGTAAAACCTATTGAACCTGAACTATTACAATCTAAAACACCCAGCCCTGAATGTAAAGCAGGATGTTTTGAACATCCTTAAACTCTTTAGCCCCTCTCCCACTGCACTGATGGATGCAAAGAGGATGTAAAACGTTAAAAAAAGCTTGCCATCCATTGGAAAACGCTATGCATCCGTTGTGTACTCATTGCATACGTGTTTCATACGCTTTATCTGTCAAGCATCCGTCCACTGCGATTTCATCCACGCAAGAAGTTTTGAGCTGCACAAAACATTGTGAACAGATGAACTTTCCACTGTGTATGATGTAAATCTGTGACATCCGAGCAACAAACGTTCTATGTCTGTTTATCATCCATTAAATGTCCGCTGTATCCTCTCTGCATCCTCTGGGCATCCTCACAACTCACATCCGTTGCAGCTGAAAACGGAAAGAGGGAGGAAACAAAAGGTACATGGAACATCTACACAGCGTTAGTAGCACGGAAATAGAAAGGATGCGCAGTGAACGGTTAGCATCCGATATACATCTGCTAGGCTTCCTATGAACATCCATTTAACATCCCCGCTACATACTACCCACGTCCGTTCTTTTTCATTCTTTTCCGTTCTGTTTATGCAAATTTTTGAAGCGGATGACAATGGATGGAGCCACCCATGAAATTTTGCTCGTCCGCTGTGTCCTTTTTGCATACATTTTGCATCCGTCGGCCAGTGGGACTTAGCCTTTAAAAATGCAAAATGTTCTGTTTCTAGCTGAAAACATTTCTGAAATGATTGAAAAGATCATTTTGCACTCAAAACAGCTACTGTTTTATTTCACAATCAAAACAGTATTTTAGATTCCAAATGGTTGAAACACAGAAAATTTTGCATAACAGGTGCACTAGAATAAATGAAGGAAAAAAGGGGGGAGGGGAGGCTTGTAAAAATGGTCCTAACATCATGCGTGAGGGGTGTCACTGTGACATTTAGCCTTAAACGTTTAATCTTCTTTGCCTTTATTTAGATGCTATACCCCTCTGAAGAATGAATGAACAATCCTCATTCATTTCTAGGAGGAAACTCTGGTAGAAAAACTATGTAGTGATGCTCAAGACAGTTTTAGAGGACTGAAATCCTGTGTCTCATTCTCTTTTTCTGTTCTGAGTACTTATTTTCTCCATTGTCTATTTAGCTCTGATCCCATTATTGGCTATCAATGTATGCAGTATCTTTGCCGCAGATGTAAATAGGCAGATTTTTCAATAAAGGTTTACAAAAATCCCACTGTGGAAATTGAGCATCCTTTGTATTGCTTCTTTTCTTTCTTTCTTTCTTTCTTTCTTTCTTTCTTTCTTTCTTTCTTTCTTTCTTTCTTTCCTTCCTTCCTTCCTTCCCCCTCTGTGTGTGCATGTGTATGCGCGTATGTATATGTATACATTAAAAACATTATAGGTTTTTGTCCTGAACAAGTCTACATATAACTTAAAAACATTTTTAAAAGGTATATATGGGGTACAAACAAAGCATCACCTTTTGAATAATTAAATGATTGTGTTTTTGCCAAGTTTGCACAGACAGTTTGGAATCCAACCTCAGCCTGTCTTTAATTATTCACAGAATGTGGGCCTTATAAATTTGATTGTCTGACTGATGGACTGGCAGATATAGATAGCTATGGCTATTTTATTAAAACAAAAAAGTTCAGCTCCCTGAACACCATTATAGATAGTCCTCGACTTGTAACTATAGTATGGCGATTATAGTCCTAAATTGTAACAATTGTAAAATGTGTCATCATGTGACTCATCCAATTTTACCACCTTGTTTTGTTAGTAATTAAGCAAACACTTTGGTCATTAAGTGAATCCCATAGTCATTATGGGAAAAACATCATAAATTGTGGATATGTGATTGAAGAACAGCTGTAAAAGTGTGGGTTGGCTGCCAATTACCCAAAATATGTTCACAAGACTGTGGAGGGGCAGCCATCAGAACTTCAGACCCAGGTTGTAAGTAGCTTTTGGAGGAATCCAGCATACCTTTGAATGGTCTCTTAGCAACCAGTCATATGTTGAGGACTATCTATAGACTTCAGGGGTAACCAATTCATACAGTCCTCTCATTAATAGCTGTTATAAGAGAAGGATAAAATCTAGGTTTGAAATTATCTCCAACCCAGTCTAATCCTAACATGCCCAGATGCTAAAAGTATAATATTTTGCCCTGGGCTTCTCCAGTGGATGACTTTTAAGAGTTCTAGTAAAAATTGAAAGGTCTATCATACTGGCTCAAATTCATTCTTCCTTAACTTTAGACATATACTCCAATCTTTTGCTTTGAGATTATGAACACAAGAACAGAACTTCCCATTTGAATATCTGAAATTCCAAATGTAAGTGACTTAATTCTACAAACATCTGTATATTATTTGATTTGAAAGGGGTTCATTTTCAAAGATGTAAAGCAATCAACTTGGATGTGCATTTCTATACTCTCATTATTGTAAATGGCATACTACTGGCTCTGTGAAAGTTAATTCCGAATTAAAAATCCAGTTCCCACATTAGAATTTATTTTCTGCATTTTTTTCCATATCCCATCTATTAAAAACCTGTCAAAATACTCAAATAATGACTTTCATGCAGTTATATGAAATTTCATGTCCAAAACTTCTTACATTGTATTGACATTATTCAATATTCTCTTTCCATTGCTTAGGCTTTGTCTTATACCAGAGATGGTATTCAGCCAGTTCTGACAGGTTCTGGAGAACCGGTAGTTGAAATTTTGAGTAGTTCGGAGAACTGGCAAATACTACCTCTGACTAGCCCCGCCACATCTATTCTCTGCCCCCCCCATCTCAGCTGATTGGCTGGATCGTCTTTTGTTGCCCTGCATTGGAGAACGGAGCTGGAAAGCAGGTTAGTGGGATGGGTGAGGGAATAGGGATTTTACAGTATCTTTCCCCTGCCACACCCACCAAGCCACGCCATGCCCACCAAGCCATACCCACAGAACCGGTAGAAAAAAAAAAGAATATCACCAATGCCTTACACTTGTCCTGTGTCTGTCTGCCTGCCTGCCTCCCTCCCCCCCTGCCTATCTAGCTATCACTATCGTTTATCCTGCCCAACACCCTCATGTTTTCTTATAAAAATGGATATAATAAATGCTGCTGAGTAAGAGCTCTTTTTATTCCGATTTGTATGGCAGCAATTTCTGGTTTCTTTGTCATATGGTGGGGCTGACTTTGTGATGCTTGAAATAGCTGCCTCTGCTAAGACTGCAAAATAAGCTTTGCAAGGCAGCAAAAAGAACCAGAAAGCTGCAGGTATAAAAATGTTCGTGATATCTTTGGATTTTTATTAACTAATGTATTGTGCAGAGGTACAATTGATAATTTTCTTTCCAATGTTAAACTCTGGCTCACCCATGTTTCCATGACTTGACTCACTCCTACTTTGATTCATGACAGCTAAGATGAATGTAAGAATCTTGTCTTCTTTCTCAGTGGTCTGATAGAAGAGCTAACATTGCAATAACACAACAAAGACCACTTTGTCTTCTAAAGTGCCAAAGAACTGCAGTACTGTAAACATATTTAGTTTTGAGACAGCAATCCTAAATGGAGGAGAGGGAGGAGTGAAACAGGGGAAAAGCGGAGCTGTCCTTTCTCTATCCAGTGATTTTAAAATGAGCAAAACCTTCCTTAACTCTCCTCCTCTACTGAAATGATGCAGTATAGTGACTGATCTCAATCCCATTATCAGGCCTGCTAGCGAAAGGTTCTGAAAATTATGACTGCTTTATTAATTTAATTTAAAAATAAATATGTTTGCTAAAGCTAACACCTGCTTACTTTATATTTAGCTACTAACAGAATCCAATTGGTGACTGAACTATAACTCCAAGCAATACTTGGAAATAATAAAGAATTTTAGGATTTGTAATTCAGTGACTTCTATTTCTCCCAGAATTGATCCAAAAGATCTAAGTTAGGGGCAAAATTTCAGATCTATAAAGTTGAAATTACAGGGATAAATGTATTATAAAATGTTGATATATAATAGTGAACTCAAAAATGTTTTCCAGACATGTTAATGTATGGGAAAAATTATATTGCTGTAATAAAATCAAACAACCTGTTTTACACTGTACATGGGATATATCTAACTGTAATTAGTTAGAAATTTGATGAAATTCATCCCTAGCTTCAACAAATAGAAAACACAATATTATTAAGACCCAATCTTATATTTGAGTAGTATATTTTAGTATCTTGATATCCTTGAACTGAGTGGAATTTGCTTCTGAGTAAAGGTTTTTAGTAAGCTATAGGTTTCTATATAATTATTAAAACAATTCCAGGCATCTTAAGAGCCAATGTAAACTTCATTTAACTAAGCTGATTTAGTTCCACAGAAATCAGTAGAAGTAAATGGCAGAAATCTTTTGACAATTGGATTATGGTCTGATTGTGATTAGAATGTATGCTTCCTTGTGAAATGTAGAAGCTATTATAATAAAATTGGATTATAAACCTTTCCCACTTTAATTCCTTTTAAAAAGCCTTATTTAAATTAATGTTTTCTTTCATTACTACACCAATTCTCTCAATGTCTTAATTTGAGCTTGTTTTGTTTTTTATTATTTGAGTAATACAGTAAATATTTTTCTTAACACTTCTTCCAAGTAAATACAGGGTGGAAATAATTTAGAACTGACCTATCTTAGATATCACCATGTGAGGTCACATTTTTCACACACAAGCAGCGCAAAAAACTAATTATTCTGCTTCACTAAGCTAAAATATGGTATCAGTATTGTTATATTGGTATATACTTTATTCAGCAAACTGAATAACAATTGGAAGTACTATGGAACAAATCTATAAAAGTCACCTCAAGTTACAATTTAGGAGAATATTGATACAAAGTATTTCATAAATGGTGTGCAATTGTCAATAATTGCCATTACTGATAAATCATATAGGAAATGCTGAAAATGCCATCATACAAAAAGAACATTTTACCACATGTAATGGACATGTTTTAAAATTATCCCACAAAGTATTAGAAAGAAATATACAGTACTATTCAGATAATTTTATAAACCAAGTTTCAATTAAAACCACATTTTTACTAACATAATTCCTAAGTACATCAAATGATCACAATTTACATATTCACAGCAATAAGGATAAAACTTATACAACTTTGAAAAAGAGATATATATTACAGATTATATCAGATTGGGAATTTAAAGTTACACAATATATGCAGCAATGGCAAAACTAATGGAATATATTCATAAAAGAAGTGTGACCTAAATAGTTTAAACAACTGAATATTGTTTATGTTATGTATAAATTGTACATTTTATATATTATGCAGCAAGACAAATTTAAGCATTTAGATTATAGCTTTAAGGGAAAAAAGAACCAAAGATAAAATGAAATCAGAACTATATGAATATTTTAAATGTTCATAAATACTGCATTTGAGTTGGAGTACAACAAAGGGAAGTTAGAAATTAAAAAATTCTTATGTTTTTTCCCCTACTCTTTCATGTGATAGTGATATATACAAATAATAAAAAGGGAGACATGTTGGTATTCAGTTCAGAGATTCAAAAAGCTCTTTAAATTTTTTTTCTTGTTAAAACTGATTTAATGTGATTTTTATGGCTCTAATGTTATCTAGATTTGAACCTAATCAGAAGTTCTGAACTTCTTGGATTTCAGGATCTTCAAAGAAACTTCTTAAATGCGAACAAAATATTTAAATAGAAAACACAATGCAAAACATGTTTTATGAGTTGTGCATATTATACAGTCACCTGTGCATCACCAGCCTATCATTTGGATACAGATCTCTTTATTGGAAGGACTGTAATCTATTGCAGAGATCCCCAATCTTTTGGGGACCAGGGACTGGTTCCATGGAGAGAAGTTTTTCCATGGACCAGAGAGGGTGTGGTTTCATGTGCCTCCTGCACCCTGCAGATAGGGCTTCACTTCTTTGCATGAACTGGTTTCTGGCATGCTGCGAACTAGTGCCAAGTCAACAGACTGGAACTCTACATTGATAGAGGTTGTTAGAGAAGATTTTAACTCCCTGTCTGAGATACTGAAACATAGAAAGAAAACAAGTATTTCTTTATACAGCTGTAATGTATTTGAAATAGTAATAAAATTACTCTTTTCTTTGAAATGCTGTCGCTCTGTGAATCCTCTGGACATAATCTCCTCACTTTGAAGAACTCTTCTTTCACTTTACCTTCCAATTTTTAACCAGAGCAGGACTTTCAAAAGGATTAGATTAGATTAACAGAGTTGGAAGGGACCTTGTAGATCATCTTGTCCAACCAAGCAGGAGACCCTACACCATTTCTGACAAATGGCAGTCCAATCTCTTCTTGAAAGTCTCAAGTTATGATGGAAATTTAGCTTGAAGGTTTTTCATCTTCCCTTTGTAGAAATCATTCTTTTCTTTCTAACATGACCAGGAGTAAGGACCATACCTGGGCTTAGCAAATTTAAGATATGCTTAAAAAGTTGTGATGATGACATGAGACAAATCCCGCACTTATGTATTTGCCTGAATGTGCCCACTATATTATTGAATTCAAACTCAAATAGCCCCAAACAGAAAAACAATTAAGATAACTCTTTTGTTGATATTAGTGTACAGGAAAAAGAGTGAAATCAGTGAAAGAACTAACTCTATACAAACAGCTGAGACTGGAAAACTAATTGTGTGCCTGCATTGTACATACCATACTTTGATTAGATTCTGGGCAAAGCAATAGATTCTTTATAAAGGAATGGCCCAAAATAATCCGCAGAAAGCAATTCCAGCTCCTTCTCTGAAGCAATCCCAATGTTGCTTATTCCATCTCCATATTTTTCAGTTCTCTTATTCCCATATGCTGTGGACCCCTTTGACCAAAGAATTTTGGCTGGTGGAATCCAGAAGAGCCTTTTCTGCTTGCACAGTCCGGAACATCATTCTCCTCCAGGTGAGATCCAGAGGTGGTATTCAGCAGGTTCTGGCCAGTTCTGCAGAACTGGTAGTGGAAATTTTGAGTAGTTCAGAGAACCGGCAAATACCACTTCTGACTAGCCCCACCCCCATCTATTCTCTGTCTCCTGAGTCCCAGCTGATCGGCTGGGTCTTCTTTTGTTGCCCTGCACAGGAGAACGGAGCTGGAAAGCAGGTTAGTAGGGTGGGGAGGGAATGGGATTTTGCAGTAACCTTCCTCCAGGAGTGGGTGGGAATGGAGATTTTGCAGTGTCCTTACCGTCACGTCCACCAAGTCATGCTCACCAAGCTACGCCGTGCCCACCAAGCCACACCTACAAAACCAGTAGTAAATTTTTTTGAATCCCATCACTGGTGATATCCTCCTCTCTTCCCTTGGTCTTCTGAAGTCTTGAAATCAGGCTCTGCCAACTGTCCTGGGGCTCTGAGGGGAGAGTGGGTTCCATATTGGAGGTGGTTAGTGGATTAAAAGAAGACTCCACCTGTACCCCATGATATATTGATTCTTCCTTAGCTAACTTCTGTTAATTTTAATGTTGATATATATTGTTGCAATGTTTTATATTGTCCTTTTTATCATGGTTTAAATCTCCCAGAATTGCTTGACAGCAAGATGGTTGGCAGATAAAATAAACAAAGAGGGAAGCAGCTTATATGGGTTCCATGCTGATTTTTTTTTTCTTTTAAAACAAGCTTTTGATGATGTCTTTCAAATGTGAAGGACTTTACTTTCCATATTCCTTAACCTGTTCAGGGCTTATCTATTCCATCCTTAGAGCAACATTAGAGTGGGAAAAATTATTTAATAAATATATATAGATGCCGAAGGAATAAATATGTATAGCTGCCAAGTAATCACTACAACAAAACTAAGTTTTGGAGAGCCCTAAGCGTGGCAAAAAATTATCTTTAGATGCTAAGGAGAGGAAGTGAACTCATTCATGGCTCCCTCTGTTCAATACATCACTTACCGAGTTATCAAATGAACCATTTTCAGGGTTCACCGATTAGTAAAACAACCAACGCAGAATATTCTAAGCCAAAGTGAACACTATCCAAGTTCTGCACGCTGTGCAAAATGCATCTGCTTAATTTTTTTTTACTATCTTGGTTAAGTGTGGGTGAAAACAACCATCTCTCTCTCTTTCTCTCTCTCTCTCTCTCTCACTCTCTTCTGGCTCATAAATACACCGGGTGTTTTATTGAGAGGGAGGTCATTCTGGCCCGTTCCTGCGCCTCTTTACTACCCCAGCCGCATTAATGACTTTCCCCAATGAATCTTGCCTGTCTCTCGGGTGATGCACTGCCTCGACCCTTTCTCTCCCCCGCCCTATTTTTTTTTTTTAAATGCGAGGTCCATTATTGATCGTCAGGCCACTCTTTGAATTTCTCCAGGAGGAGGAGGAGGAGGAGGAAGAAAGGTGAGCAAGAAGGACTCTCACGCGGCACCGACTTGAATGGGAAGCGGCGCTGGCGCGCACTCTGAGCCACTCCGGCGCGCCCCCCCCCCCCCCNCTGTTCGGTGAGGCGGCGGGAGGGGGGGGGGCAGCGAAGTCCCGTAGCTCGGCGGCTGGTTCGGCTCGGGACTTGGGTATTTGGGGCAACCTCGAACCAGCCTTCCAGGCGAGAAAGGAGCAGGAGGCTCAGCGGGAACGGCGGCAGCGGTTGCCGGCCAGGTAAAGGAAAGGATGCTGCCGTGGCTGCACGGAGGGGCAGCCTCAGGCAGGCATACAGAAGGAAGCATCTTTCGGGCATCTGGCTGTGGCCCAGTCGGGCAGCAGGAGAAAAGAGCGGCTGTTGGTGGGCTCGCTTCGATGGCAGACAGGGAGGTGCTTCCCATCCCACCACCAACGTCCCACTCTTCGGACCGCTCGCTCTTTTCCTTGTTCTGACCGCCACCCCACCGGCCTCCTCTGCAGCCTGGTCCCTCCTGTCATGAATGAGCGCCGCACTTAACCAAGCGGCTGCTGCTCCCCTGAGACCACGAATCTCCTTTGCTGCCAAGCAAGACATGAAGAGTTTGCTTTTGGAGGGGGTGGAAGGTTGTTTTTTTTT
>BHFT01043061.1:23469-67726 GCA_004320025.1 Laticauda laticaudata
GGGGGGGGGGGGGGAGGGGTTGACTCGGACTTTCAGTTTCAGGGTGATGACTGGATTCAGCATCAGTATAACTGGGGATTAGAGAGCCTTGCACTCTCCTCTGAGAATCCGGCCTGCTTTTCATCCTTGGTTGATGAGCTTTGATAAAAGCCACTGAATTACTTTGAGAAGGAAGCTTGTCTCCAGACCTTGCCTTTATTCTTGGGACAGTTCTCTCTGTGTGGTTCAGTTTCCCAACGTATAAGAAACATTAGTGGCCAATATTTGGAAAGCCTGGAGGCCATGGTTCTCCCCCCCCCCCCCCTCCCATCTCCCCTTTTCTCTGTCTTAATTTTTCCCTTTTTTTCTTTTGCTGAAGAAACCCTTTGGGTGCAGGATACCAATCCACCCAGCATAAAGATTCAGCTGCTGTGAATGGGCATGTTCCATCTTTTAATTCTCTTTTATGTGTGTTTTCAAAGGAAATGTGACAAGGGACTGAGGTTTGCAGGATTACAGGAAATGGACAGATCTTGAATTTGAAACTTAGCCCTGACTCAAAATACAGAAAAAGAAGTAGTAAGGACGGTAGCTGAAAGCAACCTCTTTCTTTTGTTCATTTTGTCTCTGTATCCACTGGATCTGGTATGGTAAAATGAGTATCTCAATTTTTCTGGCTGAGCAACCCTGAATGCTCAGAGGCCTCCACATCTAAAATTCTACCCATAAAGGGTATGGGGGCATTTGTCATGAAAAACTATTATGGGATAAGAGCCCAGGACATTTTTCTGAGACATTTAATACGTTAATAGTTAAAGGAGGATTACATGTGACTAGAGGTGGTATTCAGCAGGTTCTGACCAGTTCTGGAGAACTGGTAGCGGAAATTTTTGAGTAGTTCAGAGAACCGGTGGTAACCTTCCCCCAAGAGTGGAGAGGAATGGAGATTTTACAGTATCCTTCCCTTGCTACACCCAGCAAGCCACACCCACAGAACCGGTAGTAAAAATGTTTGAATCCCACCACTGCATGTGACCGTGTTAATTACGATTAGCTGGAATCAAAGCTATGTGATTTTTAAAGAAATATTTGATCTTTGCATATACTAAGTTAATTTAGGTGGTATTGATTAAGGTGGCGAAAGTGCTGAATCATTCGTACTTTTCTGCTCCCAGCATGTTCAGTTCCATTAGAGTCATCAGGAAGTGAAAGATCTAATTGAGGCATGATCAGCCTTCAGCATCTTTCCTTATGTCCAGTAATGTTGCTTAGCTGAGGATGTAGTGAGGGCCTCCTTTGGATGCAAAAAAGCAGTTATCATAACTAAGACTACTGTTTTTCTACCTTGGCCATTTTAAGATGAGTGGACCAACTCCACAGCTTTGCTGGCTGTGGAATTCTGGAGTTGAAGTTCACCCATCTTAAAGAGGCCGAGCTTGAGAAACTCTGTGACAAAGGGGCACAATTTTCTAAAAACATGTCAGTAGAGCACAGGAAATGGGCCTATTATTGTTAACTGAAATGTGGTTGGGAAGTTGACAGCAATAAAAATAATTTTGGTGTTTTAACTCTGGAAAATGAAAAGAGTCTACCCATCTGATCCATACCCATCATGACATTACTGATTTGACTTTTATTGTTTCCAGCAATTAATGATCAATTAGTGATATTATTTCTGAAAAATGTGTGGCAAATTTTTATTAATGTGGGGGATTTTAAAATAGCATTGATTTTGATGAGAAATAGTAAAATATATACTTATCTCTTAGACAAAAGTCAATTTAGTTCAACCTTTATATACCCCCGTAACTAGAAGAGTTAGATAAAATATTTGCTTTAAAAAAGTAAAATTGCATCTCTTAGTGCTTTGTTATTTTGGAAATTATGCATTTATACCTAATTTTGGCAGGCCTTATCCACAAGATGAGTACAAGAAGCCACACATAAGTGCCAATACTGATATTCACAAATGCAGGCCCTAATATTACCTCAGCATCTTCATAGACCTTAGTGTTGAACTATAAATATGGAAATGGAAATAGGGGAGAGGGGAATCAACAGCATCTTAGAGTTGTCCTTAGTTTTCTTACGGAGATTCAACAGTGCACATTCAGTTATATTTGGGGGGGGGGTGCATCGGAAGTACATTTGCATTCTTGTACACCTCATAGCCAATATTAGTGGCATGAAACTAGTTGCCAGAATTGCCTAATACTAACACACCATCAAAAGATGCAACACTTCATTGTCAAAATACTTTTTCGAACTCAAATTTAAATCTCTTGTTTTATACAGCAGTTATTTGCTGACTAACTAAAAGTTCTCCAACTTTTTGCTGTTGGGCCTTAGAGCATTTATATTAAGGTAGCAGGTAATTCATTAAGGTAATTCATATTGAAAAAGATTTTGAAGACAAAACTGGCACTGAATGGTGTTGCAGGGCTAATGTTGTGCTTGGTAAGATGATATATTTCTCCTGTGTAGTTTTAATAGATCTGATTTCTCTCCCTCATTTCCCTACCTCATGATAAGACTGTAGCATACATGGAAACAGAAAAAAACATGGAGGAAGCACCATTCTCACTCATAAGGATGATATTACCTATTTGGGCAATGGAACTTCTGCAAACAAATAACCAAGCTCAGAGTACCAAGGGTTCCGTACTTCAGATCTGAGCTACGTTTGTCATTTTCTATTAAAATGGAGGGAAATACTTTTTATGAGATTGTCTTGAACATTTGGGGAGGGGGTAGCAATTTCCTAGGAAAATTGGGGACAAATTGGAGAAAAAAATAGATTTAGGAATCTTGATTGAAAAACAAGAGATTTAATTATCGTGTATTTATTAGAGACATTAACTGTTTTCAAGAGATAAGGATTCCCAGTCAGTCATAAACATTGGGAATTAGGGTCTCATAATCTGGAAACTGGGTAAGTCTGTATGTAGTTTCAGTCCCCTTGAAGGAGCAGGTATGCAGCCTTGTGTATTTTGAGATTTATTTCTGTCATATGGGGCCCATGCACTTAATTATCTGTGCTTGGTTCAGACAGTATGACTCTTTATGGAGCAAGACCTCTTAGCCACAGTGAGTAATCCATTCTGTGATAACTTCCCTTTTAGATTATTACAATATACTCTATGGAAAGCCAGTTTGGTGGTTAGGACATGAAATTAGGAAACAGGAGACTGAATTCTTATCCTGATTTAGGCACAAAACTATCTGGGTAATCTTGAGCCAGTCACTCTTTCTCAGCCCTCGGAAGAAACAAATGACTTCCAAAAATTTTGCAAAGCAGTTACCAGGGGACAATGTGTACTTGTAGGCACAGAATTCAATATAGTCTACAAGTACCTTTGATGAACATTCAAAAATATTAGTAACTTTATGTGGAACAGCTTTATGATATCTGTCCTAAAATGTTCTTTCAATCCTTAACTGGATGCCTATATGTTACTAACGACATCTCCGGGTTTTAGTACTTGTGTTTAAAGATACATCCCTATAGCAACTGCTTGGACAAGTCCTCAATTTTCTTTGCAAAATTATTGGAAATCATTTTGTCTTCTTCCTTGGGCTGAGAAATAAGTGCCTGTCTCAAGATTACCCAGCTGATTTTGTGCCTAAAATGGGACTAGAACTCACAGTCTTCCAGTTTCTAGCCTAATGCCTTATACGCTATTATCAAACTGGCTCTTTACAAGCCGTTAGTGGTTAGGATGCTGATATTTAAGAGAGCCCCTCTCCAAAAAACAATATCCTATTAAAATTAACAGGAAATCTACCCAATGTCCCACAGCTGGGAGACTCATATGAGGACACATGAGAAGGCCTTCTTCATTACTGCATCTGATTTTGAGGAGGCCAAACTTACATATACAGTATTTATCTTTTGGCATTAAGATGTGGCTTCTTTTTTTTCTATCTAGAATTTATCATCTACCCTTTGGCTTCAGTTGTTGTTACATTATGTCTTAAAAGTATTATTTATTTTACTTGGCGTGATTGTTTTGTCTTCCTTTTAAGGACTGTAACCTGCCTGTATTCATCTGAATAATGGACAGGCTCAAAATATTTTAAATAAACCAGTAAGTTATTCCTTCAATACTTGTTTAGCATAATGTTTAGGATTCGGAACGTAGTTTAAACTGTGATGTTTGGTCATGTAGTTAGCACTTTGTGAGCATGTATTTTGTTGTTATTGTTCAGAACATATCATTATTGCACACAAAACAAGAATCAGACTATGTGGATCTTCTTCAAACTGGTATTTTCCAAAAGTTGTTTCCAGAAGATCTGGAGGTCACAGGGCAGGGGAAGACTAGTCTGGGATAGCTAATAGTAAATGCTGAGAATCTATATCAGAATTCAAGATAGCTGATTTGTTTCTTTTGTGTATTTGGTAAGGGTAAAGTGGTACTAATAATAACAAGTAAGTTATCCTGATAAAATATGATGTAAAAGATTTCCTTTTATTTATCTTAAGACTTTTTTTGTTAGAACATGGAATTCTTTTGTCCTATATTAAGTAAAGTAACTACAATATGTAGTGCTCCATTATAACATAATGCTGGGTAACCTTTTTTCTTCTTTTGATCTGCGAGACTTGGGGAACTGGAACATTTGCGTAAATAGACATTCACCTTCTTAGAAGTATTAATATAGATGATGACTTTAGGGAGCATATGCAGTGTATTTTCACGTGTTTTGTTGTACTATTTCTGATGTTGTATACCTAAATTGTTTGTGACACCTTGTGCATCTTTAATACTCAGTTTAGCATTTCTAAACATGAGCAGCCATTCGATTTTGTAACAAAAACTTTTCTGGAAATTAACATTTCTGTTTTCTTGAGAAAGATAAAAAGATCCATGATGTCTGATGAGTATTTTCTTGAGTTTTGTAGGGTACATGTTTTGTATATACAAATGTTCTGATTAGCATTGCCTGTTAAATAGGATTTTTTAGCATCTTATGTCAAAGATTTCTGACTGAATCTTGTTAACTTCTTAAATAACCTTAACTTTAAGTTTTAATTTAACATAATCATAAAGATGGACACTTTTTTGAACTGCATGTGATTTTTTTTCGAAGCTTTTTAAATATAATCTTAACCTTTTTCTTAGATTTAATTTAACAATAAAGACACTTTGTGAACTGCATGTAATTTGCATAATGTGGCCTCAGAGCAACTTCACTGCAGAAATTCAGACACAAGCCACTAAATTGTGGCATTATTTCATATAGAAAATGTAATTAAATTGTTGTGCTAAGTTTCTAATAGGCTTAATGAATCTAGAAATATAAACAAAACATAGACAGGAGGGGAAAGAGTTCAAGTTGTTACTTCTCTTGCCTACGTACTATGTCCTAATGCCAGTGTACTTCTCCCTACAACCCTCCACCAGAAGCATTAACAATAACAACTATAGCAACATAATTTACCAAAGTTGCCCACATCACCTTCCCTTCCTGTTTTTTTTTTTAAATTTCCATTCAATTATGTCTGATTCTAAGAGACTATCTGGACAAGTCCCTGCAATTTTCTTAGCAAAGTAGTTTGACATTGCCTCTTTTCTAGGGCTGGGAGCAAGTGACTGGCCCCAGGTCACCCAACTGACTTACTGCCAAAGGAGGAGTAGAAATCATGATTTCCCAATAATGCTTGATACCTTATCCAGACATCAAATACAGTTTAGAGCACATTATATGGAAGAAATTTGGGAGAGAAGAAATCTTTGTACTGTGCTTCGCACTTAGCGGGAGAATTTGCCCTCCATGAGTTCTTTTCAATGTCAGAAAACTTTAAATTAGGAGGTTTTGCAGGCAAAATGATGTTTATTAAGGAGAAGTGCTTGAATAGTAATATCGACCCACATAGAGAGGATAAATTATTTTTGCAGGATTTATGGATTTTGTCTATTTTTTTGTAAACTAAAAAAACAAAAACACAATTTTCCTTTGTGAAATAACCAAAAGAAATTTCAAGCCAATATTCTCTGTTGGCTTTTGTTACTTTTTGGATTTGTTAAAACAATGGTAACATTTGTCTTCATATGCCTGACTATGTTGCTGGATTACAGGCTGGATTTCCTTTTAGAAGAAGGTTTTTGATGAGATCTTTCAAAAACCAGTGCTATGACTAATTATATTTTAATGTGTTGGTTTTAGAAGAAATACTATTCTGATAGCTAGAAATCCTTCCCTTAGGTGGAATACCTAGTGTTGCCATTGCAGCATGCCAGCTTTTTCTTAAAGGTGAAAATGGACAGACTGGGCAGATCAAATTGCAGGAGTTGGATTTTAATTGAAGAATTTCTCATCCATCTTTGCTAAACAGATCCCCTGCAGAGGGTCTGTTCTTGACAGCAGCTGGGCAGCTGCAATGCTGAGATCATTGCCTGAGATCAATCTGACTGGCATTGTCTCTTACTCCACCTGCCTGCCTGTCATTTCCACCTGTTCTCTTTTGTTATTTTTTCCAAGCTGGGTTAATCTCGATTTGTTCTGCTTTAGTGCATGAAGGGATTATGTATGTGAATATTGTTCTACAGTATTATTCTACAGTAGTTTACAGTTAAAAAAAAAAAAGACAGGAGTCCCTGTTGCATTTAGATTCAATTCTTAATATTTTATCTTTCTCTTTTCCTTTAAGGCAGTGCTTTTTTATTCAGCTGTGTTCTCAAGATCCTATTGGTTATTAGAAAAAGGAATCCAGTATAAACTGTAAGAAAGTGAAAATGACAAAACATGTGTTGAGGCACCACAACTGAATCCCTAACATGTTGTATCCCAATGCTGGACACAAGTATATAAGTTGCATGTTTTGTGTCTCCTCACAAAAGAACCATGTAGTGCAATGGTTATAATGCAGAATTGCAGGCTGGCTCTGTTCACTGCCAGGAGTTTGATCCTGACAGGTTCAAAATTGATTCAGCCTTCCATCCTTCCAAGGTCAGTAAAATGAGGACCCATATTATTAGGGGCAATATGCTGACTCTGTAAACTGCTTAGAGAGAGTTGTAAAGCACTATGAAGCAGTATATAAGTCCAACTGTTATTGTTATTATTTAGCCCATTGCTCTCTCTGGGACATATATACTGATATTGGATTTGATTAAGGCCTGCTGCCTTGAAAAGTATGGAAGCCTTTCAGATCTTCCATGCATTTCTGTTATTTAAAATTTGCTGTTTTCTTGATACATATTTCAACATTTTTCCAACATTCTTCCAGGCTCACCAAAATGTCAAAGTAAAGCAAAAAAAAATAAAAACAAGGATATTTTTAAAAACACAGGGTTAAAACGACTAAAGTACATTTTCACAAAACCTTTGAATTTGCCTTTTTGTCTTTTAGGTAATCATATAGTCTAGAAGATGGGGTAGTTCTGGAAAAAGGCAGATGGTAGTTCCTCAAAGTTCTTTCGCCTTTCTTACTATCATTCCTAGCATGGTTTCATCATCTTTAAAGAGGCATTTGACTTTAGATTACATTGGAAGGAAATTATAAAATTTGGGGGTATACTGATAGGCAGCAACTGACTAAAGAAATAGACAACAAAATGATAATTTAAATATTGCCCGATAGAGAGATGGGCAGCATGTACATTTAAATAAATAAATAAATAAACAAACAAACAAATAAATAGATAGATAAATATTTAGGGTCTTTTGAAGTCTTTTTCTTCAAATATTATGGTGAATCTACAATCTTTATTAATTGTCAATCTACAATATGTTGAAAATGAAATAAGTAGGATTTAAAAAATGACACTTTTTAGAATGATGTGCTGAGGTAATAATAGAGATTGTGCATCAGTTTTGTCCTTAGGTCTCTTGTTACCTGCACACTTGAGAAAATGGACACATACAGGTTTTGTCCTGAGTATCATGTTTATGTACATTCATGTCTACATGGCTAAGGAAACATCTTATGTGAAGTAGCTATCAATTCAAAACTGTAGCCTTCATGCATCTTTGTCCTCAGTCTCTTGTGTCATAATTTCTGCCTAGATTTTCTCTGATTTGCTGTCAGTGTACATTTGCTCCTCTTTTAATGTCTTATATTGGGCTTAAAGGTAAGAGATCAACTTATCTTGTAAAGCTCTTTGGTTGCCTACCTAAACTACTGCTGTTTCCATGTAATGAAGGAGAAAGTGGGGTGTTTGGGACTAGGTTTATAAACGGCAAGAGGTACTTAATAGTGCCAGTTCTCTGCTCTTATCCGTAAGATTCTTATTTCAGTGTAAGTGCCTCTTATCAAAATTCCCCACATTTTTTATTTAAAATACTGTTTGTATTGGACAAAGTGCAGAAATTGGATGAAATTCTGATACGTTCCTATTTGAGATCAACCTGTGAAGACTTCATAATTATAACACTGCTTTTTCAAGAATATCAGTGACCAGCTGAGAATATTTTGATATTATCTCTTCTTGTAAGGGGACTTCCAGAGTATAAGCCATGGCTATTCTTGCAAACAAAACAGAACAAAATAGATTTTGTATGATAGAAGACATTTTCACCAATGTCACCAAGCATTGCATCTTTGTGAAAGACAAACTGGGAGAATAATATGTTAGACTTGTTTATTCTGTTGTCAGAGAAAGCAGCAGAAACTCAAACATTTCATAAATGGAAACGGCAGGCATTTTATCATATTATTAAACAGAAATTTGATATAGACTTCCAAATATCATTGAACTGTACAAATCCTAAACTGCCTCAGCAGCATAACAAACAGCTTGAATTATCTGTTGTATAGAGAAATGTGGGTCTGCACTTACTGAAGAATTGGCTCTAGTTATTGTCACGCTTTCTATAACCAGGTAACCAAAGCCAAACTAATATTTCTACATAAATGGCAATCCACCTCAGAATTAAGAGATGGAGATAGTGTGACTGCATTCATTCACTGTAACTTAACCAAATTATTAAATGAATCTGCATTGACTTTCTGTGTTTTTGTAATACAATATATTGACGTATAAATTAATTAATGGCACTGATGGCACTATTTAATGCATTGCCACAGAGAACAAATTCAAATTAAAACTAATTGACATTCCAATGTGGCATAAAGGTAACTGCCAGGTTCGCAAACGACCTGGTTAAAAATAATGTGTGAACAAAGATCATTTAGTTTTTATATAGTATTGGTTAGGATTTACCTGAGCAAATGTTGTTGAATAAGGGAATGAAATCCTCCAGATTTGTACAATCTATAATGGGGTTAAGCAGGTGAAGAATTGTGGGAAGTTCTTTTTACTGTTAGTACTAAAAGACAATAACATAATTCAGCCTATAAGGGTTTAACTAAAATTCTTCTCACAAAGACATGATTAAGGATGGTTGAATGGTGTGATTCTCTTCAGAATTACAAGACATATAGACATATAGAAACAGTGTATTAAGAGATTTTCACACCTTGTTGCCAATTACCAAGTGGTTTGGGGGAATGACGGCAATTATAGTAGTACATTGGTGCCTTGTGCTGGATGGTTGATGAAGCAAGAATCACTTCCAGTAAATGAAAACATAAAGTGGGGACCACTGGAGGATTAAAGGATTAAAAGGATTTCATGATTACAGAATAGGCAGTATCTGGGTCAACAGTGGTACCTGTGAGAGGGATTTAGGTGTCCTGGTGGACCACCGCTTAAGTATGAGTTAGCAGTGTGCTGCAGCTACCAAAAAAGCCATTGCAGTCTTAGGTTGCATCAACGAGAAAAAACATCAAGAACATGATAAGTGATAGTACCACTCTATATTGCACTAGTAAGGCCACAGTTGGAATACTGCCCCCAATTCTGGTCACCTAGATACAAAAAAAGATGCTGAAACCTTGGAAGACATGCAGAGTGCAAAGCAGGAAGCAACAAGATGATAAGGGGTGTATCACTGCATGCTTCAGTTGGTTTGTGTTCCTATCATTGTCATGGTTTTCCCAAGGAGCCCTGGGAATTGCCATTTTATAAAGGCTTTGACAATTCTATTTGACGCCCTCAAGAGTATTTTTTTTTTTAGAAAAGCACACATTTGCAATTTAATATACCTAGTAGTCTGAAGAACAAATTAAATGCAGCAAGTGATAAATTACTTATTTCTAGTGCTAGAATCACTTGAAGTGAGTTATTTCAAGTTCATATGGTAAGCACATCTATGAGGCATTCAGAGTGATTGTTTAACTTCTTGAAATTAAAAAGAAAGTACTAAACATTAAAAAGGGAAAACAACAGTAGAATGTGGATTAATTTCTTAATTTATTTTGAAAGAGAGATGAAACAATTGGCATTTTACACTGCAGCTTAGATATTTTAAAATTGAGGTTCTCACTGAAACCTGCTATTTCTTAGCATTCATTCTTTAACTCTGAAAATAAATAATATTTTAAAGTATCTCCTTTATTTTTGTTCTTGTTTTGTGAAAATGGGAAGAAAAACAGAAAGCTACATCGTATACAAGGGAAAAAATAAAGGAAGAAATGGTACATTAATATTAACTCTTCTTTTCATATTTTTGCAACAGGATTGGAAATCTAAACATTCAAGCTGATAGCAATCCCCTGAAGACATATTTATCATGCACTGAGCTCAAATGTGTCATTTTTTTTTGTTCCTTCTTGCCCAACCATCCATAATTATATCAAGTCATCTTGGAAATTTTTATGCAGGCAGTCTAATTTGACATGTAAATTCATGTCATTTAATATTCATTATATCATTTCTCTCTGATCTTATGTTGGCTCAACCAAACCAGCCCCTGCATCTATGATACATTTACTGATCCAAATAGAACTCAAGTGTATCCTGAAATTCAGTGTATTTTTATTTTTTAAAATCTCTCCTCTCTCTACCAGAAATACTCTAGGCAATATATGCATGCACAGAAAATGAAACCTTGTTAACAAAAGGCCTATACAATTTATTTTACTGTATTCAAAAAACAGGAATTTGAGAGAAATGATGAGCTTCCTCCGTATGTTGGAAAAAACCTTACAAATTGACAAAAGAGGGAAGCCTGGATTTTATTTGGACAAAAAACATCAAGGCATGATTATTTTTTTATATAATGTGTTTTCCAAGCTTCCTAGTGAATAGGTGTCTTAGAATTTTGCTTTTCAGAGAAAATAACCTTTCTTTGCCTTTCTCTAAGCAACTCAGGATATTTTGAAAAGTGATATCTAGTTTATAGAAGATTCTACCACATGTGATATTGGATATTTACTCATCCAGTTGCACTCAGATGAAGTCTTTTACAAAAATCCAAATACAGATAGTCCTCAAGTTGAGCCCCAAAGTTATGTTGCTAAGTGAAACATTTGTTAACTGAGTTTGCCCCTTTTATGACTTTTCTGGCCAGAGTTGTCAAGTGAATCTGGATTCCCCATTAATTTTGTTTGTCAGAAGGTCTCAAAAGGTGATCACATGATACTGGGACAATGCAACTGTCATAAATATGAACCACTTGCCAAGCATTTGAATTTTGATCATGTGACCATAGAGATGCTGCAACAGTTGTAAGTGTGAAAAATGATCAGTCACATTTTTCAGTGCTACTGTAATTTTGAACAGTCTCTAAACGAAGTGTTGTAAGTCAAGGACAGCCTGTAACTATATGAACAAACTTCGATACCCATTTTCTCTGTTGCTGAGTTTTGTTACATTGAAATGATTATATTCTTTTGACATACACACCTTTATATCTCTATGTGGCATAGGGGATAGAGAAAAAAGTGGGCTCCATAAGAAAAACAAACATTCCTAACCTTCAGTCTGAACATGACTTTCAACAGTTACCCAGAATGCTGAAATCTTTCTATAATGCCTATTCATAACACACTTTCAACATGTCTGTGGCACCGGAGTAATACAGCACTAACTCTTCCAGAAGACAGGCACCAGTAAACTACCTCTTGCCAAAGTGCATCCTCCAAATGTAAAATGTTAATTGCTGATTTGTTGCTTGGAGGAGATGGGGATTTTTGATGGGAATATCTATGAGGTATTAGATTGAGGGAAGGTGTAACTTGTTGTGAATTCTCCCTATTCTCCCCATAGCCAAATAAGTAGTACACTGTTCTGCTTTGAATAAAGATTAAAATAGTAATAACAAAATGCCCAGAGCCGCCCTGTGGTAAGATGGATGGCCATGAAATTAAATTATTAAATAAAGTAAAATAAGAGAGAGAGAGAGAGAGAGAGAGAGAGAGAGAGAGAGAGATGATAGCTGTGGAATTAGCTCAGATGTGAGAACAGGTGAATGCAGTCCTGCCAGTGTAAATAGATAGCATGCTCTATTTGGTGTTATTATGCTATTGGCATTACTACAGTGTATTAACAGAGTTGACTTCATTCTACTGATAGTAACAAAGGTGACTGGCACTGAGTCAAGCCAAATTCTCTGTTATATATGGTACCACCATCTCCTAATGTTTTAATTACACTGATTCTTTTGTAGAAAGTCAAGAGAACCACTGATGTTCTCAGTGGTGCAGCATGACTCTGCTGCAATAAGGATAAGTCTGTCTATTCAACTGTATTCTCATGCCACTGTTTCAGTTGCCTTGCTTTCAGATTTGCACTAGGCTGGGTAACAAGAATGCTTCTTATGAGCTCATTCGCTTGAGTCCTTGTGATGTATATGTAAATGTCTATAATGGAGTGAAAAATGAACCTTTGTAAGGGGCACACATGAGAAAAATTGAAGCTTAGATGTAGTATGCATGTTTTCCTTTTAGAGGTCTTGGATTCAGTCACTAACTAGAATGGTACTATAAATACCATTAGTACTGGAGACTTCCAAGTGAATATGTAGCCTGTGATTATCTCATACTCTGTTATTCCATGTACTTGTTCTGGAATTTGAAAAGAGAGGAAAGAGTGAAATATATATTCATGAAAGAGAAGAAGAAAGGAAAATAAAACAAAAAAGGAAAAAAAACTATTGAGTTTGTTCCTTAAATCTGCTGTATTATGCAAGCAAAAACCAATATGATAGAACAGCTCCAGTCATAAAATTCTGATTTTCTGACCCAATGTCAAGTTGTATTATATTTGCTCCCAGAATGACAATGATATGCTTCCCATTCTTTTTTAAGCAATCTAGTTCAGAATAGTGGGACTGATTTTGAATTCTTACTGAATGTTATATACGCCAGAGAATACTTGTTCTTAAAATAGATGCATTGCAAGGGTGGAGTTCAATTCTTTTTCTCTTGCATGTGAGTTAAATATTATTCTATACAACCAGCGACCCTCTAAAGTGCCAAATATATGTCAGAATTTGGAGTCTTGGCAGGACAGAGAATCAAAGAACCTGTAACTTTTTATGGAAATAGAAATGAGGAAATGGAAAACACAAGACAGATGGCATGGAATTTAGGAGATGTCCTGGCTTAATTTGTTATATTTCTGTCACCAAGTTTAAACAGTGCTTTTCATTTGCATCATTTTCATCCCCAGAAGGTAGCAATTTGAATATTTTGGCATTCTGAAGAACTTATAAATATCACCACATCCTTTAGAAGTGAAGATCAATCTTTTGTGTTTGATACCCAGTACTTAAATTAGGAGAGATGTAAAGGCCCTGTCACACTGGCCGACGGATGCAAAACGTTTGTAAAAAGGACACAGCGGATGAGAAAAATCTTCCATCCATTGTTATCCGCTCTCAAAAGGGGCAAAAATTTGCATAACCAGAAAGCGGATAACACAGAAAGGAAACGGACGGGGGGAGGACACAAGGCGGATGGAAAGCGGATGCTCCATGGAAGCCTAGCGGATGGAAGCGGATGGGAGCGATGGCACATCCGCAAGGCTTCCGGGGGAGCGCAGCAAAGCAGACGCGGAACGGAAAGAACAGATGCAGAGCGGATGCTGAGCGGATGAAGCGGATGCACAGCGGAAGCCGAGTGGATGAAGCGGATGCAAAACGGAAGCCTAGCAGATGCCTAGCGGAAGCCTAGCGGATGCCTAGCGTTCACTGTGCATGCGGAGAGGATGCATTGCGTCAGCCCCGTGGATATAAAAGGGAGGCAGCTCCCAACCAGGTCACCATTCAGAGGAAAGACCTGCTTCCAGACACATCGACTGCCTGCCTGCCTTTGTCAGCCTGCCAGCCTCCATGCCAGCCTTGCTGTCAGCCTGCCTGCCAGCCTTGCTGCCAGCCCCTGCCTGCCCAGCCTGCCTGCAAGCCTGCCTGCAAGCCTTCCCTGCCAGCCTTGGTGCCTACCTGCCTGCCTGCCAGCCTTGCTGCCTGCCTGCCAGCCTTGCTGCCAGCCTTGCTGCCAGCCTTCCTGCCTTCCTTCCTGCCAGCCTGCCTGCCAGCCTGCCTGCCTGCCTGCCAGCCTTGCTGCCAGCCAGCAACCCCACAACCATGGGAAAGAAGAGGAAGCCTCAGCCATCTGCCTGCCAGCCCTGGCAGGAGGGACAGGGCCACCCCCACCCCCTGACCCTCACTCTGCTTCTGCTGGGGCTTCTGTAGCACGGGCTCACTCTTCTGGGGCTGGGGCTTCTGCTGCTTCTGCTCCTGGAGGAGCTGATGAGCTGCTTCTGGCGGTGATGCTTCTGCTCGTGCTTACTCTGCTGATGCTGCTTCTGGCGGTGGTGTTCTGCTGGTGCTGCTTCTGGAGGAGCTGCTGATGCTACTTATGGCGGTGGTGCTTCTGCTGGTGCTTACTCTGCTGAAAGCTGCTCCTCGTCCTGCTGGTCCTGCAGGTCCTGCTCATCTACTGGTCTTGCTCGTGCTCCTGGTCTTGCTCGTCCTGCTGGTCCTGCCCGTGCTCCTTGTCTTGCTCATCCTGCTGGTCCTGCTGGTGCTCCTGGTCCTGCTGGTGCTCCTGGTCCTGCTGGTGCTCCTGGTGCTGCTGGCACTGCTGGTGCTGCTGCTGCTCCTGCTGCTGATGATGATCCTGCTGGTGCTGCTGCTGGTGGTGGTGTGGAGAAGCAGCCCCTACAACCTGGAAAGCCCTCTGATGAGGGTCCATGTGGTCCTGCCAAAGGGAGGAAGAGGCAGACGCGAGAACAGGAGAGGAGGCAATACAACATTGAGAGAGAATGAGTATCTATGGCGGAAGGGACACAGGCTCTACAGGACACCAAAAGGAAGCAGGCTGCTTGGAGAGAGAAGGCGGAGAGCCTGGCTACACTTCGGAGGTGCTCCTCGCTGGTGGAAGCACATGCACACCTGGTACGGGAAGCTGCACCCTCAAGAAATCTGGCCAGGCCACGGTCAAGCTGACGGACAGAGAGACCTACGTAATGGCCAAGTGCAGCTTCCTGAAGGGTGAGATCTGCCACCGAGGAGCAGCCCCTCTCACAACCCTTCTCTCAGGCAGCCTGCTGAGAGCCAGTCCTCTTCCGGCCGAGAGTCAGCTCCTGTCTCCAGGCAGGTGTCTGTGGAGCGTGCCACGACGGAGAACCGCGGACAGCTGTTCCAACCATGGTGGAGCGCATGGGGACTCCCTGGCACAGTGGGAGAAAGGAGACGGCACTTCCACCACAGTCCTACCCGCATCCACCCCCAGCTCCACCTGCCACAGAAAGGCAGAGAGCCAGACAGGAGGGGCAGAGCCACACTGTCCTGCTGGAGATAAGAGACCCATCAGGAGCAGCATGGATATCTTCTCTCAGCTGGTCCACACGCCCTGACTCCTCATCCTCCAATCGCAAGCCCTTCCTCACCTTAGTCAACCAGACCTCACGGACATGGCGGAACCCCAGTACCAGGTGGTGAAGGACAGGATCACCGATCTGCTTCACATCCCTCCAGATCCAGATGAACCTACTCCCACCCAGTCCAGGTCTGCTCCTCCACCCCAGTGATGTCCCTCCCATTCCAAGGCTTTCCACAGGCCCTCACCTACCATGGCTACGGCTACCAGGAGTCCAGCAGCACAGGCAGCAGCCCTTCCCAGTCCAGGCACAGACTCATTGGACCCCACCGTTGCCACTGGTTCCACTGATGCCAACCGATGCCACCCAAGTCACCGATGCCACCCATGCCAGTCCTCACACAGCTGGCAGACCAGCCAGCCCCACTACACTTCTCCTTCCTCCACCCACAGCCAAGCCCGGCCTCGTAATCTGTCGTTGTACTGGGCTGACACCCATGGCATGGAAGGGGAGCTCTCAACATCATGGGGCTGAGCCAGCTGTCTGCGAGCTTCCTCAACACACCCGTCACCTGTTGTCCTCTCGGGACCAGGCACCCCAGTGGCGCTTCAGACCAGCACTCCCAAGCAGCCACCTCCACAGCACCTGGACCCTTCACCCTGAGACTGGGCACACCTCTGAGTGACCAAGAAGAGTGCCAGAGACTGGATGGTTACCTGTTGACTTTATCTTTGCTTAAGACACTTGGGTCATTTTTCTTTTACAGATTGTTATTAATAAAGATTATCTTTGCTTCACACACTTGCTTCATTTATTTTAGTCAATAAGTCTTTGGTGGGCAGGGATACCTGTGGGTGGGCAGGGATACTTTTGGAATGGGTAATAGCTCTGTGAATGGCAAGGGATACCTTTGGATGGGTTAAGATAGCTGTGGGATAGGTGTTGAGATAGCTGTGGGGATAGATAAACCCTCCAGTGCAAGCATAGTGGGACTGTATGGTCCACCTCCCAGGTGCCCACCTATGGCCCTTCATTATCAATACAATGTAATCATTGATCCACACGTCAACATAAACACAACTCTTTATTAAATGCCCTGTTCATTGTAGGCCCACCCAACATACATGGCCCAATCTTATCAGTGTGATGAGACAGGTTGAAGGAAGCATCCATTAATCATCTATCATCCTGTCTTGCCACTCCACTGCTCCAGCTGGGGAGTTGCACCAGTGTTTCAGGAGGTTGTGCTGCTTCTTCCCTTCACATGAAGCTCTGTTGGGGCCTTGCACATCCTCAGCATCTAACAGGTTTTGCCCTTGCCTCCATTCCCCCAGGCTCCATGTCCCCATTGCTTGTTTGGAGGTCCACGAGCCTGTTCTGCAAGACTGGGTAGCGGGTGCGCATGAGATTGTGCAGGATGCAGCAAGCTTCCACGATCCTCCTCACTGTCTCTGGGCGATGCTGCATGGTGGTGAGAAGTACCTGGAACCAGTTGGCCAGGATGCCAAAGGTGTTCTCCACCACCAGCCTTGCCCTGGACAGCCTATAGTTGAAGATCCTCTCTTCACGGGTGAGGCATCTGGAGGTGTAGGGCTTCATGAGGTAGGTTCTGAGGGAGAAGGCATCATCTCCCATGATGAAGTAGGGCACATCTTGCGTGTCGTTGGCAGGGGGTCTGGATCTGGGAAGCCCATGATGAGATTGCGTTCCAGCCCCTCTTTGAGGTGACTGGTGTTGTATACCTGGGCATCTGAAGCTGATCCGTTGCCTGAAGCATCGATGTACATGAACTTGTAGTCAGCATTGACCATGGCGAAGAGGACAATGCTGAAGAAGCCCTTGTAGTTGAAATAAGTGGACCCCGACTTGGCTGGAGCTTTGTAGGCCACGTGCTTGCCATCTATGGCTCCAACGGTGTGGGGGAAGTTCCCCTCTGATACCACTGCTCTGCAACTTTCTTCCATCCTTCTTCAGTGGAGGGCACTGGAGAGCTCCTCCAGGTATTCTTCGATGATGGCCTGCACCACTTCTCTGACCACAATGCTGATGGTGTTGTGTGGCACCTCCAGCCGTACTGCATGCTCCTGTAGGTGGTCCCTGAGTCCAGGTGGTGCAGAGTCAGTGCCACCTTGAGCCCAGGGTCCAGGCTGGGCTGGAAGTTGGTGTCTTGCTTGGTCAACCTGGTGTCAGCCGCTCCACAACTTCATACAAACTGGCTGGAGGCATCCTCATGAAATTCTGGAATGCACGAGGGTCTTCGTTCCTCAGCTCCACCATCAGCTTGTTGTACAGTCTTGTACTCTGCTCTTCTCCCGATCCATCTTCGGACCCAGACGCTTCTTGGCGCCTCCTTTTCTTCCTGTAGTAGAATTGAAAGAGCCTGTTAGATTGGCTTCGCACTGTTGCAGAATGAATGGTGCTACCAAAAGGACTGTGTTACGATCCATGGTGGCAATGACTGGATGCTGTGAAGAGGAAGAGCAAGAGCAAGGCTGCAGAGGTCTGCACAGCTGGTCTGCTGGTGCTGAAAAGTGAGATCCAGGTGAGTTGTTCCCCTTTTTTATAGGCAATATAGGTTTTCCCCTATGTGTCCTTTTGCATCCTCTAGGCATCCTCTAGACATCATTAATATCTGAGATAGAGTCCCCCTCTGCGAACTTTTTTTTTCGTTTAAAATGCTTTCTTTGCGAGCTGCATCTGCTTTCATCCTTTCTCCGTCCATGCTACTAAAGCTGCACATCGTTCTGTGTCCGTTCCGCTTCCTCCCTGTGTCCGTTTACCGCTGGAGGGATTTGAGTTGTGCGGATGCGTAGCAGAATGCCTAGCGGATGTAGCGGACGCGTAACGGATGCCGATGGATGCAGAACGGATGTTCCCCGTATGCCTAGGGGATGCAGAACGGACGCGTTGGATACATTTTCCGCTCAAAAAAGTTTTGAGCAGCTAAAACTTTTTGAGCAGATGAAATGTCAGTCAACGGATGCTGGACGGATAGAGAGGAAGAAAAACGGATGCAGTGAGTACAAAACGGAAGCATCCGCGTCCAATGGATGGCAAGTGTTTTTCTCCGTTTTACATCCTCTTTCCATCCGTTGGTGCAGTGTGACATGGGCTTAATATGTAACAATGATGGACTTGAGATATATATTGCCAGCTGTTTTTGTTTCTGATATAGGATCTGAAGGAAGCATATGCAGTCATCTGTTAGTCTTAAAAGTTCATGTGATCTTTTGCAGTATTTTGTTTCTCAAATCCAAATGTCCCAGAATGAAACGGATAATTACATTTAACATCTGTGAACCGGGTTAGAGATACCCTACTGCATTTCACAATTGGAGTCCATGTGAGTTGAGGACAAAGGGTGTCAATAACTAAGTTGCCCAAAGTCCTCTTTGCAGCTAGGTCAATTCACTTTTTAAAAAATCTTCGTCTATTTTGATTGTTCTGTGCCATCTTAGTCAGTGTTAATTGCCCTTTTGATTCTATAATCACCAGAGAAGAATTTTCTGGTTTCTCTGTTTTCTATACAAGGAAAAAATATCCATTCCTTGTTTTCCTAAAACATCTATAAGTAATTAAAAATCAAATTATTTTCTTCGATCAATTGAAAGCATTCCAAGGCCTCCCTACTAGCATTTCAAGTTTTGTCTCTGCAAATCAGATCTGAACTTTTCCAATGTTTGTATATGATTGTTTTTACAACTTCTTTCTCCTCTTAAAAGTAACATTATTAAATAGGCCTATGTCGATGTATAATGTGAGTTTAAAGGACATTATATATATGATTTGATTAAGGCTGCTATTTCTTTGCTACAAAAAATCTGGAGAATCATAAGGTGGCAAAAGTGCTCTGTGCTGCCATCTGGGCATTGTTTTAAACTTCTGCAACTAAGTATGGTAGCCCTTGCTTTGATCACTTGATCACTTGCTGTTTGATAGTGAATAGATGTGTAAAAGAATACAATTAATGCTTTTCTGAATGTTAGTTGGCAAACTTGAAAATTGTTATACATTTAATTTCATCAAAATGTTCATTACTTCCCCACAATCACCGCAACCAATGAAAACATGGTGAGGGCCATATTTCTAAGTATCATTGATACCTGTTTATTCCTATAGCTCAAGGGTGGGGAACAATGGCCATGGCTGGTTCAGGAATTCTGAGAGTTGAAATCCACAAGTCATAAAGGGGCCATTGGTCCTCTTCTCTGCTGTAGCTGTAGATATATTAAGTTTTTGTTTGACCTGATGAAAATGACTACTGCTCTGGGTCCTAAACAGCTATACCTGTGGTTGAAGCAGGTTACCATAGAGTTACCCTGTGGTAATATGGGTAGCCAACAAATTTTATTTATTTATTAATGAACAAATACCTGCTTTATTGCTTTGAAGAGTGGGCTGTTCATTGACAAGCACAATGCCTTATTAAATTATTTGGACAGGCTTAAATTTGTGTGAGTCCATGTGAGTAAATGTACGTGAGTGTGTGTGTGTGTGTGTGTGTGTGTGTGTGTGTGTGTGTGTGTGTGTATGAATATTTATCTGTACATAAGCCACAAATTCAATGTTGTAATTTTAAGCTAACTATTACTGTAATAAATTGATGCCTTTTTCCATGTTTCTAATTGTATAATAACTTTGCTATTATATAAAGTTGCAGTGAAATTATAGCCATATATGTGGCTTTCCAGAATAATTTAATATTAATCATTGTCGGAAAAAGGTAACATTAAATATTTGTTTACTCTTATAATAGTACATATACCCATCAGTACATAAAATTCTCTACATTGTAAAGAAAAATGCCAGGAAGAAGTTACAAGAGTTAGGAGTTAAAGAAGTTACAAGAGTTAGGAGAAAAGAAAAGGGCGAAGAGAGGAGAGAAGATTTTAAAGGCATCAAAGGAGTACAGTTTTAAATGATAATATTTGTAGCCTTACTCTCATAGCAGCAAGACAAAAATTGCATATGACTGTATTATCACACTGTACACTAAGAAGAAAAATTCTAGGCAGAGATCTAGGAGCTACCTAAAGGCCCTGTGAACATCAGTGATTGTTGTCTTTCTCCAGTTGGATTGTGTGTTTTGTAGAGAAAGGCATGTTGCTACTGTAAGTAGCAAGGCAAAGAAAGGGGCATAATAACTAGTCCTAATGTCAAAACTCTTGCTCTTTGTTTCAACAATTTATTAAAAAAGCTGAGTTATAAGAATCAGACCACACTCTTTCACAACTGTGCAATTAACAATGAAGAGTCTTAGTATTCTTAAAGACAGCATGACAGCCTTGCAGACATCATCCTACCAGATCACATCTGGCTGCATCTGACCTTGTATTAGTCACATTGACTTAAATGGCATTGTATTTCACTGTGGTTGTCTGAAAGATTTTATAATTATATGGGTCCTTGGAAAAGATGGTTGTCATTTACAGCATATATAACATAGCTTTAAAAAAAAGAATAATTACAATATTGTATAACATCAGCTTATCAGAAAATCATTTCTTTTTCTGGCAAGGCCAACACTTTGCCTTGTTCACTATCTGCAAATGCTTCTGATATATTATCTTGCAAATTCAAACTGCAAAGGATAATAAGTTAGCATTCTGTATCAAGTGGGATAATATTCTTCTGATTTGGAATTTGAACATACTCTATGATCTCTCTTTAACAAGTTGATATGTTAGTGAAGTTGAATTAGTCCATATGTTTTAACTTATCCCAATTCTGGGTTGTACATATCCAGATGACCCCTAGTTGGGGACAAAAAGACACATAAATCTAATTGAGTTTTGCAGGCTAGATTGTTTAGCTCCATGTTTAGAAAGCAACCATGTTCATATTCTGTTATATGATGTTCAGGTGAATTGCCTCAATCTTTTTTCACCTTGACTCAACAGATACAATGTTAATAGGGGTAAAATATGGATATGGATAAGCCGACCATCTACTCATATTTAGCTGTATGTATACATGTAAATATGCATATGCTGTCATCATTTCCCCAGCTCCCCAATATACAACAAATACTAACTCTGCTTGTTACTAGGGAAAAAAATTAAGATCTGGCTTTCCTCTCAGGCATTTGGGTCTATTTAGAAGGAGTCCCATTTGGTTGTTTCATCATTGTGTTTGGTCACCCTTTTGTTATTTTATACAATAAGTATGTTTTATTGTAATGTGGTTCCTTTGGTTAATTATTTATTTTTGATGTATAGCAGTCAGAATCACACTTTGAATTGGGTGGCCATATAAATCTGAATGAATGAATGAGTGAATGAATAAAGTGTTTAAAATAATAAAGAATGGTTTTATATATACTAGCATATAACCACAATCTTATAAAGTATCTCAGAGTACAGATGTGGGTGAAAAGCCATTGTGATCTGAAACAGGTGCTTCTCACCTCACAGACATAACAATAACATGCCATCATCTTTATAAAGTAGACTCATTACAGGAAGTCCAAACCACTTCCTTAACGATTTTCCTCCCCATTTTCTTAAGTGTCTTTCTGAATTCTTGGCTTTTGGGAGCACTAACTACAATCCAATTATGACAACACATTTTGTGATGCAGTGGTGCTCACCATCACTAGGCTGGGATCACAGGAGTTGGCCACAAACAGCTGTCAAAGATAACATCTCTCCAAGTGCCTTCTAAGCTTTGCCAATTGGAATTGGAGTCAGAAGCCATGGAACATGGGTCCTATGGCTTTCTGCCAGTTCTTCTGGTCACCCAGCATGCAAGCAACCCTTTCTTATAAGGTAAGAGAAGGTAACTACTCAGATGTTGAGATGCTCCCTTTATGTGTATGGCAAACAGTGTGTGAGAAAAAGTTATTCTCCATGTGTGGGTCATCCAATGAAATACAACCAAACAGTGCAGGATTGTGCTTTTGGCATCCATGAAAGAGCTTCCTTTGCTTGCACTACATTATGATTTAAGTCACCCTATCACTAGATTTTGTTAATCCCTGAATTTCTAGTGGAAATGTGCTTCTGTCATTTGATATAATTTTAATGCATATTCCTTCGCACATAGAGTTGAATGTATGCTTCATTTAAAAAAAAGATAAATACTACACAGTAGCCATAATAACACAAGAAAGAGAAGCCACAATCTACTGGCAGTATGTAGTTCCAACTCGTTGCAGTTTCTTAGAGTATCACATCTCCCATTTTTTTCAGCAAACTATTGGATATAGGTACATCGCTTTTCATTAAACAAATGAAAAAGTAATGAATTGATACATTATGCCTTGAAGAGGGTTAATGCACTCTTTTATTAACTCTCTTCTACACCAGAGAACTCACCACAAAAAAAGAGAATTGCACATTCTGACTGTGTGGCACATCACCACATCCCCAATATATTCCCTTCTTATTAAGAGATGTTTTTAAAAAGAATAATGGTTCCCCCTTGTAATAAAACTCTCCCTTGTAATAGAACTGTAATAATTATTTTGATTATATTTTAATTCATTTCATTTGAACACCAGTTGATAGGTAAGAAGTAAGCTGTCTCTGTTTCAATTAATCACTGGGGTTTGGGAGATATTTTTGTCTTAATGGTTTCAAGCAAGCATCTGAAATCAATGGAAGGAAGAGATGTTCAGAATCAAGAACTTATTTCTTGGCTTTTGGAACATGCTGCTCATGTTTTTGCTTTACTTTTATTTCTCTCCTTTGATCAGATTCATTGCTTCAGATCTATACTCAGATTCATTGCTTCAGATCTGTTCCTTCTCTGCAAATCCTCCATTGACTGATCTTTGTCTTTAGACTAATCACTTTATAAGATTAAGCCCCTGTCACACTGCACCAATGGATGGAAAGAGGATGTAAAATGGAGAAAAACACTTGCCATATTCCGTTGGGTTAACGCGATGCTTCCATTCTGTACTCACTGCCTCCGTTTTGCTTCTCTCTATCCGTCCAGCATCCGTCTATTGACATTTCATCCGCTCAGAAGGTTTTGAGCTGCTCAAAACTTTTGAGCGGAAAATGTATCCAACGCGTCCGTTCTGCATCTGCTAGGCATACGGGGGACATCCGTTCTGCATCCATTACGCATCTGCTATATCCGCTAGGTATCCGCTGTGCATCCGCGCAACTCAAATCCGTTCTAGCGGTAAATGGACGCAGGGAGGAAGCAGAACAGACGTGCAGCGTTAGTAGCACGGACGGAGAAAGGATGAAAGCGGATGCAGCTACGTATCCGCATCATCTGCTACGCATCCGCTCTGCATCCACTCTGCATCCTCTACGCATCCGCTCTGCATCCTCTACGCATCCGCTCTGCATCCTCTACGCATCCACTCTGCATCCGCTCTGCATCCGCTCTGCATCCACTCTGCATCCGCTCTGCATCTGCTCTGCATCTGCTTCCATCCGCTTCCATCCACTAGGCTTCCGTTCCGCATCCGCTTTCCATCCACTCTGCATCCTCCCCCGTCCGTTCCTTTCCGTGTTATCCGCTCTGCTTATGCAAATTTTTGCCCCTTTTTGAGAGCGGATAACAACGGATGGAACATTTTTCTCGTCCGCTGTGTCCTTTTTACAAACGTTTTGCATTCGATGGGCAGTGTGACAGGGCCTTTAATATAGTGTGATATTTTCACTATTCATATACAGTGAAACCTTGGATCACGTATGCTTCTGTTCGTGACCAAATTGGGTTCCAACCAAAAAATCCAACCAATTTTTGAATCAGGTCATGATTCAAAAATCGGGTGGCAAACACACCCAGCCGTGGCAGATTCCCTTTCCATGCTGATTTCTCCTTCCACGCATGTGCAGTCCATGCATATTTTGTCCATGCATGCGCAGTCAGTCATGCTTCCAGTCATGACCAAATTGGGTTGGGACCATAGTCCTGGAATGGATTATGGTCGCGACCCAAGGTTCTACTATATTGCTGTTAATAAGTGTATTAATATAATATAATTAAAAGTTGTATTTACTGATTTCTTTAGGCTGGATTGTAATTTATTTATCATATATTATAGGAAGCCTTAAAATATGTTTTTATTCTGTTTTTATCCACTCTGTGAATGTATACAAAACACCCTCTCATTAAAAGTACATGGTATCCCCAGTTTTGTGTTTCTCCTGAGAACTGGATCTCTGATGTAAATTGTGTAGAATATATATAGAGTTAGAATATATATAGAGTATAGAGTTATCATTTTGAAAGAAATCTGTTCTAAGAGTCAGGCATGATAAGCTTGAGACTCTTTATATTATTATTTGGGATACCATATTATTATGGTGGGCACGGCAGGGGAAAACTACTGTTTCCTCTCCACCCCTGGGGGAAGGTTACTGCAAAATCCCATTCCTTCCCCACTCCACTAACCTGCTTTCTAACTCCATCCTGTGCAGGGCAACAAAAGAAGACCCAGCCAATCAGCTGGGGCTTGGGAGGCAGAGAATAGATAGGGATGGGGCCAGTCAGAGGTGGTATTTGCCAGCTCTCTAAACTACTCAAAATTTCCACTACCGGTTCTCCAGAACTGGTCAGAACCTGCTGAATGCCTCCTCTGCTTGTGCAGTTCTTAAACAACAGATAACTGATTCTAGCTTTAATTAGAAACATATTAAAAAGATATATATTTGTTATTTTTATATTATTAAATGATTTCTACTTTAATAATTTCATGCCTGTGATTTCACTGGACAACAAAAAGTTTGCTTCCTGAAAACGGTTAGATGTATCCTATAGGTTTTTGGCTGCTAATTATGAAAATAACCTTTAATTTTACCTATCACCTACCATTTTGTAGAAAACATACATTTTTACACAATGGCACACACTTCAATATCTGTTGTTGAAGCACATCCAGTATACCAAGTACAACTAGAACATCTATAGAGATCTAAAAGTACTGGCTCTGCTGCTTGAAACGCAGCTCAGATATACCAAGTACCATTGTTATATATGCAAATGAGCCAGCCATGCAAAAGAGTTTCATTAAAAAGAAATTACCATTCCAAAATAATTAGCTTCCAGGACAGAAAAATGTGGTACATGAACAACTTCTTTACCCAAGAAAGGTATTTTTGTTTCTACTTCACATAAAACTCATAAAATGAAAAATATTTTGAAAGCAATGAACAAGGAAGGTGAAAGTTTTCATTATTTGAGACAGATGTTTCCAAAAATAACTGATGCCAAGATTAAGGGAGGTATTTTGTTGGTCCATAGATTAGATACAAGCAGTTCAAAGATCTGCTAGTGGGGCCAGAGAAAATTGTCTGGAAAGCATTCAAGGATGTCTCTGAGAATTTTCTTGGGAACTGAAGAACACCAAACTACATTTAGATGGTTGACAAATTTCTTTCAGCCTACAAGACCATGAAATGCAACATGCCACTGAAGATTCATTTTTTTTGCATTCACACCTGGACTTCTTTTCCAAAAATCTAGGTGTGGTCAATGACAAGCATGGTGAAAAGTTTACCAGATAGTGTTACAATAGAAAAACTGTATCAGGATAATTTGAATCCATCAATATTGACTACTGTTGGACACTGCAGTGAGATGCATTAGACACTGAGTAAAACAAAAATTAACAGCAGAACACTTTTACCCCAATGAACTAATGCAGCATGTTTGAAATATGTGATTAAATACATTATAGTCATTAAAATTTAATTTCATGTTTCTGAAGATTCCTAATTGATAATCATATTGGAGTTATATTTGTGTTCAGTTGGAAGGGGTCTATCATAATCACTATAACTTTTTCAGGAAGTAAAACTTTTGAAATAAATTATCCAATTATTATTTTTACTGTACCTTTTATATCCTGTCAAAATAGCAGAGGCTCCAGGGAAAGGATTGTTCAAATTTAGTTTCCTCTTGCTCCAATTTGAATCGTTACTCTAACATCTGTGAAGTTGCCAGGTAGAAGGACAGCGAAGCTAGTGTCTGGGCTATTAATCCATTGGATGGCTGCTTGTTAAATAACAATGGTACTTTTGAAATGTTCTAGACTAGGGGTGTCAAACTCTCATCATCACAGCAGCATCATATGACATATTGAGACTTCCCCCCCTTTGCTAAACCAGACATGGGTGTGGCCAGCACGTGACACATCTGGTCCATGGGCTGGATGTTTGGCATCCCTGTTCTAGACACTACAGGTAATCTTCGTTCAGTAACTGCTTCATTTAGCAACTGCTCATAGTTACAACCATGATCAAAAAGTAACTTTATCATGAATCATTACATTTACAACCTTTGTAGGTCAGTAAAACTAAGGAAAACTGAAGGAGGATCATAAACAGTGATGCTTTCAATTCGTGACTGCTTTGCTTAACAACTGAATCACTGGTCCCAATTTCAGTTGCTAAATGAGAGTTACCTGCAATCAGTGCAGGTTATTGTATTTATTTATTTTATTAGAATTTGTGAAACAAAAATGAGAACAAAAATAAAAAAATAAAAAAACAATGACAGGGACGATAAGCACATTAGTGCATTTATGCACGCCCCGTCTACTAACCACTTAAGTATGATGTAAGGTCCACGGAAGTCAATTTGTGACTGAAACTGAAAATTTGTAACTGAAACAACTGAATCAGGTAGGACATTCTAAACTTTAACAACTCTCTTACAGAAATCATATTTTTTACAGTCAACTTTAGAACGATTTGAGTTTAAAGCGGTTGTTAGTGGCACATTATTGTGATTAAAACAAAAAAAGTCATTTACAGGTAAAACATTACTACATATAATTTTGTATGCAATATCTAGATCTGACCGCAAGCGATGCAGTTCTAAATTATCCAAACTGAGAATTTTGAGCCAAGTAGCATAGGGAATTTCTATTGTGTACAGAAGAATGCGAGACTTTTCTCATAAAATACTTCTGAACCCTTTCAATTGTTCTGATGTCAGATATATGGTGGGGATTCCAAACAGTTGAACAATGCTCTAGCAAAAGTTTTATAAGCTCTAATTAGCAATACAATGTTTCAAGAAAAAAATCTGCGCAAAATTAAAATTTTCTTTCCTTTTGGGAAGGAAAGAGGGAAGGTACTTTTTGGTGGAAAGAAGAATTGATTTTGAAAGAATCTGAGAGGGAACCAACAAATATGAAATTGGGGAAACAGAATTAATTAATTGGAAAACAAATTATTGATTGGCTTAATATAGGACCCATCTTTCTGCTATGAACTCAGCTTGTGCTCCTAGGAAGTCAGCTGTCTCAGTTGAAAACAGTTTATCTTTCAAAGACTTAAAAGGAATTAAAGCCATTGTGTTCTGATTCTTTTGATCCTAGCAGTGGCATTTAAAGATATGTTTACTATGAAATTAGGTTCTACTTATTATACCTGTCTACTTTCTGAAGCCAACAATAGAATATTATAATGGGATAGTTTTGATTAAACTAATGGAAAAGATACAACACCCTCACCTTAGGAGGCACTAGTGTCCTTTGCAACATGTAGAATAGGATTAAGATTTATAAAGCCCAGAATTATATGTATTATAATTATATACATGCTGATTATAAAACAGAAGCCATGCAAGTCCACTGTAGGCCTCCCCACCCATCTGTTTTTCTTTCTCCCTTCCTCTGTCTTTCAAATGCTACATTGTAAAACTACATCATATCAATAACACTTAGAGCAGGGCTGTCAAACTCCCGGCCCATGGGTTATGCGTTATGCACTGGCTACATCCATGCCCAGTTTAACAAAGGGGAAAAAAGTCCCAATTTGTCACATGATGCCCAGTAGTGGGATTCAAATTTTTTTACTACAGGTTCTATGGACATGGCTTGGTGGATATGACAGGGAAAGGATATGGTGAAATCTCTAGTCAGAGGTGGTATTTGCCGGTTCTCTGAACTATTCAAAATTTCTGCTACTGGTTCTCCAGAACTGGTCAGAAGCTGCTGAATACCACCTCTGATAATGCCGCCATGACAATGTGAGTTTGACACCCTTGACTTACATTTATATGCCACCCTATGCTACTTTATAGCACTCTCTGAGTGGTTAACAATGTCAGCATATTGCCCTCAATAATTTGGGTTCTTATTTTGTGGATATCAGAAGGATGGAAGGCTGAGTCAACTTTGAGCTCTGTCAGGATTGATCTCCAAGCTGTGGAGACACAACCAGGACTCATCATGCATAACAATGAATGAAATTACAGAGCCAGACATGGCCTGTTGTTCCATTTCACCCTAAAAAAGGAACAAAATGTCAGGGTATTTTAGAGGATTTTTAAAAAATTATTGTAGGTTGAGTTGAAAATTTCAGTTTGCAAACAAGAAAATGTATTTTCTTTGCAAATTACTTGAATTTCAATCCAAAAATTAATTAAAAGTTCTTTTCTTGGGATACTCTTTTGTACAAGGCTTAGATAACTTTTTAAATGATATTCTTTTTAAAAATGATGTTCTCACCACAAAGTACCAGATGATGAAAGGGGGACAAGAACTGTCCCAACAAAATTACTTTGCTTGTATTTTCTCTGCATTCTGGAATTTACTTTATGCAGCAGTCATGCCTGTGATGTCATAATCTTTCCAGTTCTTTTGCCATCATGTTAACATGCACTAAAGAGCTGAACTGGTGAGGCAGAAATCTTAATGTTGTCTCCAGTGTATCAAGATTACCAATGAGGGAGACAAGGGAAGCATTATAAAATGGACAAGGAAGTAAAACAGATGGTTTGAACTCATGGTTTTAAATTATACTAAAAAGATATTTAATCTTTTAAATATAATTATGTGACAAGGACTTCAGAGATGGTCATTAGGTACTTCTAAATGGCTATCTAGAAATCTCTTTCAAGAACAACCTTTACAGAATAGGATAATTACTGCCTGGTTAATTTCTATAAATTTTCTATAAAATTAGAATATTTATTTATTTAGAAATTAGATATGAATAAAGAGGACTTCAGAACTGTAAAAGTAGTGAGACAGTTTAGACTAGTGGTTAAGGCTTCAGGCTAGAAAGCAGAAGTTCTAATCCCACCTCAGGTATAGAAACGAGCTGGGTGATTTTGGGCCAGTCATTCTCTCTTAGCCCAATCCACTTCATTGGGTGGTTGTGTGGAAAATAGGAATGTAAGACTTATTTATAAAAACAATAAAGGCAAGATAAAAAAGAGATATAAAATCTCTAAAGGTAGTTGGAGGTTGCCCCCTTACAATACATCTATACTGTACTGTTGACTCCCTCCCACTATTGTCATGTTGGAAACTGTTAAGAAACAGCAATACATCCCTTTGAGTATAATCAGAAGTTAACAATTTTCAATGCTGATTGGACAAGATCTGTGCATTTTTGAACAGTTGCATTATTAGTCTTTAAATCAATTAGGACTACCAGAACTGAGCTTCAAGGAAACTATTTGGAGCTATTCAGACCTTTGCCACCCAGACTTATAAATCTAGGGTTAGTAGAATGTAGGATTTTCATTAGTTAAAAAATTTGAAATTTATGTCATCTATGGTAGGTCTTACCATTTTAAATATTTGAGGAATCCCACATTAGAACATCTTGATTTTTCAGGCTAGGATTGTGTTAAAACTGGCTTTCAGTAGTAATATCTGTCCCATATTGTTTTGGGAAGGCTGTGCTCATATTTCAGACTTGGTGAGCAGACTCTGGTTGTTCCTACAAGTCAACCTTCAGCAAAGCATTTCTTACGAGGAGGCATGTAAGGAGGCTCTCATCCTTCCTCCAGCAAAAATAACGAAGGAGCCGCCTCATTCATTTTTCTCACTTGTCTCCAGTGTGATAGAGAGTGAGTTGTTGCAGGCTGTAACATTTTGTGCAAAATGTTAGAAAAAGATGAAAGCATTGCTAGGAAATAAATATTTCCTTCATAAAATCAAATGTTACTTTGTTTCAGTTGTAATTATTTTGTGCCCAATCTCTATCCTCAATTTGTACATGACTGGTGTACGTGAATGATGAAAGGGGGAGGGGGAGGGGAGAGGAGAACAGAACATGGACAAATACATTAGTTTCTTCATGTACTCTCATTGTTTTCCTCTCTCTGCATGGTGAGATAGTGACTATGTATACTGAAGAATGTTTTTCTTCCTGTGGAAAGCAATTTGGGAGAAATGCAAGTGAAACCCATCCCTGCTTCTTCTCATGTGCAAAACTTATACACTTTTACAATTATTAAGAAAAGATTGAAATACAGGGAAATTGTGTTGAGGTCTGCTGATAACCTGTTTCAATTTTTCCACTTTAATTAAACTGAGCACTTTTATTGAACATAAAGAAATTACAGAGTGTGATAATCACAGCAGGTGCAGCCTTTATTATTGTTTACATTAAAAATAATTTTCCTTATTAAAATGTTGGTCGTATGAACTTCACCTCTCAATGCATCTGATAAATTGGATGCATTTAAATAAAGGAACTTGCCTTGATTGTATACTACTGCTCAAGGCTGAAATGACACTTATGACTGACTGTATTTTTGCACAATCAATAAATTTGCAGTTCTTTTTCCTGACTCTTGCTGGTTTCCATAGATACAGATGAGAAGTGGCAGGTTCTTGTGGTCTGCATTGATCCTGTTCTAACCTTTTGCTCCTAGACTTCCTTATTGGAGGATATGCTTATGCTGCTGTTTGTACTTTGTCTTATTCCACCCCTTTCCTAACATGTTTTAATGGTGAAACCTTTCATTAGATTCTAAAGGGGACAGAATTGTGCTTCCTTGATTTTGTTCATTTGCTGCAGTAATCTTACTAATTCATCTGACTCCTCTAACATGAGTATTTTGATATGTTCAGATAGTGAAAGGTGTCTCTTCTTCTAAATCTGGCCATCTCCATTAGCATGCACTTTGTTTTTGACAATATATTTAATTCTTTGAACATCATGGTATGAATGCTAATTTATATAAGACTATTGTACAATGGAATTCATAGTGGTGACTTAATTTCAAAATATAAAGTATAATCAAGTTCCTTAAAATTTATCTAAAAATTAAGAGAACAGTATTTATATGGGAGTAAAGCTGAGAGCTTCAAGGCTAAAGTAGGATGAGAACTCACAATCTCTAACAAATACCTTTACCGCTAAACTAAATTGTGTGTCTTATCCATCCAGCTTCTATTCCGAACAGTATTTCATTTGCTGGGTAGATGGAGGGGGGGGGGGGGGNGGGGGGGGGGGGGAGGAAAACTGTCAGAGAAAAATGTCATAATTGTGGATAAAATTCCAAACTCTTAAAATTTGGAAAATTAGGGTGATTGGAAAGTCCTCTCTGATAATTCTAAAAAAAAAAGGCTTGCTAAGACCCAGACTGTTGTAAATTCCATCATTAATATCAGTATCTCTTTTTTTAAAAAAATGGTTCAATATTTAACCATTTAACCATTTCAACATTTAACCATTTGAAAACTAGCTAAGTATATTTAGGAGGGGGAGGGGAATTCCATTTGGGCGATATGTGTTCCTGCAGCAAAGCAGTTATTCTTTCATTACCTCTTAATTCTGTCACTATTCTATATGGGTATCTGGGTTAACTCCTTAGCCAACTTGAAATATCCTAAAGCTGGTGTATTACAAATCTCTTAAAATATCCCCCAATCAGTATTGCCAGCAATGCAGTAAGTGAATCAGCAGAACAGCTACAGCACTGAAAAGCATTACAAAGGAGGCTGGTGAGTTGTTTTCTATATGATCTTGTCCAAGATCTTTTGGAATTCAATAGTCTGGCTGAATAAGCTATTTTGGTTGTATGTTGAAGATAAAGAACCAGCCTCAGAGTGTAGCTGTATTACAATGATTTCATAGCATGCAAATCAGTGGGTAAATAATAGATTCATTCTATAGGAGAAAGCTATAAGCAATTGCCCAGAAAGGGAGTCATATCTTTGGAGTTTGAAAATTAGTTTTTCTAAAAAGCAAAATTAATTTTAAAAAATGTAAAGAACTTCAGTGTGCAAGTCTTCACAAATTTAAAGTGTTTCATGCTAACTGAGAACTAATACTGCTTCCTTGTTATGCAACCTCTGTGCAAAAACAAAACCTAGAGATTTGTAAATAAGCAGCTTATTCTAAAAATGATTTCCCTTTGTGCCTAGGTCACATAAGGGTTGCTTTGGGCATCCTTCAAATCCTCCTCCACATCCTAGTTTCCACAGATGATACAACTTATATTTCAGGTTGGCATTATTTAGCATTGGAGATGAGAGGTTTAATGCTCTCAGTTGCTGGTTCCTGCAAACATTTTATTTATTTCAATTTTTAAAAGATTCATAGCAATAAAGTTGTAGATACTTTGTTTTTTATGTTGTTTTGTATATAACATACACATATGAAAAATTAGTCTTGTTTTGGAAACCACACTACCCTTGATAATGCTTGATAATGTGAAACACATTTTACTCATTTGTACTCTCATATTGCATCCTTGGTTCCAGCTTTAATGCTGGATTATGTATTGATCAGTATTGACAATATTGAGTTAGGTGAAACAATATTTGATTAGGTTCAAACACTGCACTGAATCATGGATTATGAAATATGACATGATAAGCCAGAAGCAAACAACTCTTGCTAGGCTGAGAAATATCCTTAACGTACTCAGACCAGGGGAGAATTAAATGCTATCCTTTCCAATGACACTAAAATTTAATTCAAGTTAAATATGCTTATATGATTATATAACTTCAATAACTATGCACAGAATTTAATTTAATCTTCTAATATGACATATTAATATCTACAATTGTTGACAGTTTTTAGAGGTTCTGAAGGCCACATCTAAGGCTTCGAAGGCATATGTGGCCTTCCATCCTTAGTTTTTGCACCTCAGCACCAACTCTAAACCGTTCTGTACATCATAACACAATATATGAAGCTAATTAGTATATGGTAACTTTCTTCATTCAAATTCAATTTTTGCTTGTCCCTTTGATGAATTGATAGTCCCCTATCTGTTTTCTTAGAACTGATCCTTGACTTTGATGTATTTCTAGAAGAACAAGCTCCTCTTTCCTCTGACTTCTTAGTCCTGTAAATAAAAATAAATTCCAGGGCATTCAACATAAGAACAAATACATGGCAGAATGCCAGAAGTCAGGATATGGTATTAGGGATGTGCAATTATATTAATAATTAATAGCATCTGCCTACAGTAATTGGAGACAAGCAAAGACCAATAAGAAAGCATCTTATTGTAACCCAATCCAATAGATTTGTGTCCTGGGCTGGTAAGGCATAGAAAAAAATACAAAGAATATTAGCTGGTTGAATCTGCGCTTAAATTTCTGCTTGAAAGTTTAAGGTAAATATGTACAATAGGCATTCGGGACTCCATTCAACCTCATTAAAGCCTTGGCTTACTCTTATGTTGTTCAATTAAACTTAGATCCATCAGGTTTTATCCTGGCTTCATACTTCATGCCTTGTTCCTTCCCACTTTTAGGATTGAAACCCTGATATACTCATGAAATCTCTGAGCCATGTAGGCCCAGAAAAAAGTTCTACTCAACTGTCTTCTAGGTTGTGCTGGCTCACAACACTTGAGTCATCCCTACCTGGCAAAGGCTAAAGAACTGTATTTTCATGCATGTTTTTGCTTCTGAATAGCTACCCTGAGAGAGATGAGGATGAGAACGGTCACCCTTTTCACTTGGATTCCCTATTCTCACTGTGGCTTTTGTGTTGTTTCACAAGCAGAAATGGTACAAAAAGAGACAGCAACTTTGGGAACAACTGAACACAGGCCTGTCATACAAGGGCCTGGGGCTTGCACTATGCAAAACATGGAGCCTGTCCCTGGCTGGCACTCTGAGCTGTTTTCAGCAGCTTTGGGGAAGAAGCATAGAGTGGGCAGTGTCTGGAACTACAGCTTCTGCATTATTCACGAAGGGAATCCACAGAGAGGGGAGGGAGGAGGAGTAAACAAGAGAGTGGAGCAGCGTGGCGGTGTGTGCCCTCCCATTTGCTGTAGCTTGGTGGGCTTGAAATAATGAGCTTCTATGTAAGCCACAGAGGAGGAGAGCTGGCCCGGGAAGGGTGATTTTTTTGTAGCAGTTAGATGGCATCTATCTTTTGACCCTGGAAAAAAGGTCTGCTTAGTTTTCTCAGCTGTGGATGGCCAGAGGTCTGCTTCCTTGGAAACCGTGAGAGACCATTTTGTGCACCCAACTGAGTAATTTGGATGTTTCCTGGATTTTTGCAGCCATGACCAAAACTTCTCAGGCCTGGCATGAAGGACCTTCTCAGTTCAGATAAAGGTGACTGAGACATGATTGAACACCAGCCCTGGAAGGGGAGGGAGGGAGAAGGGAAAAATGTTTAAATGTGAAAGGTGAAAAAGGTAGGTTTGCTTGCTTATTTAATACCGACACAGGGATGGAATGGGCTGGAACAGTCATTCTAAGCTACTAAAGTAGAGTCATGCAAGTGTATAACTCTTTGGTCAAAACTCTTTCTGCCATAATCCTTTGTAAAATGATGGTGCAATATAGAGTCAAGTCCTCTGTTTCTGCCTAAGAAAACAACAGCTCTGGGCTCTGCTTTTGTAACAACAGATTTAGTATTGCAAAGGACTGGCAGATCCTTTTTGTATCATATCCCATTTTACTTCCTGACTTCATTTTCAGTCTACTTCATTGCATTCTACTTTGGCACTTCAAGCAGCACCAATCTATCTATCTCAAGTCCTTGTCTTTATCCCCCACCCCCATTGATTGAATGTCTCACAGTCCATGGAGGTTTCATATCCATCTATTTTAATTCCAGGTAATTTAAAGAGATGGGGATGAAAGACATTGGGCTTTTCTTGCCAGCTTATGGAAAACAAACAGTTAACAAATGAACATGTTCTTGGGATGTTTTGATTCTCAACTCATGTCTTGAAAGGTGCCCAGGCTGATGATTAATACAGGATACTGATTGAAGAGATTTGAACTTTGGAATAGAAATGTTGGAAACTCTTTTCTCTATTTATAGTAGAAAGATTGAGATGATTAGCGGTGTGTGTTTTTAAAAAATCTCCAGTAATGGGTTTTTCTCTCTTAAAAAGACCTTTGGGTTCCGAATTCTGTATCCTTCTGAAAATTTCTTACATAATCTATACTTTTGCTTGTTCAAACTTAAAGTAGCCTTTCTTCTCTAGTGTCTTTATACTCTGCTCATTTGTATTAACCATTTTTTAGAAATTGTTTATTTTGATTGTATTTATTTTCCCCTATTGTTATTAGCTGCTGTGAGTTTTTAAAAGAAAACTGGGTCAACTCAAATGAACCAGAATTTCTAAATGTGGAAATGTTTATTTCAAGAAAGAAGCTTCTAGGATGGAACATTTTTTCCATTTCTACAAAGGAAGTGGTTCATAAAATGAATGAGTAATGTAATGAGTGGAAAGGAGTAAATATTTTATTCAGTGCATTGTCATTAAGAAACAAACTTACATGATTTACTCTTAAAATTCAAAGACACAGTGGCTTACTTTGAGTACATTTAAAAGCAAATTAAATTTGTATTAGTGAAGTAATGTATTTGTTGCTTGAAAATGTCACATTTGTTTCTTATTTGTTTTAATAAGTCTTTTCAATCAAATTCTTTTATTGTTATATTAGTTTGGTTTAGTTGAGTTTACTTTATTGTCATTGCACCTCGTATAACGAAATCAAACATCATCCTCAATGTGCATCATGACCATGAAAATAAACACAAACACACATCCTTCACACTCCACATATTGAACCGAAAACCTGCATCAACACTGCACTATACAGTAGAATTCAAAAGAGGTACTGCCCTGGGATTGAAGCTATTTTTCAGCCTATTTGTGCTTGTTTTTATTATTCTGTACCGTCTGCCAGATGGCAATAGTTTAAAAAAAAGGGTTTCTAGGATGAGATGGATCTTTGAGAATGTTTTGAACTTTCTTAAGGCAGAGGAGCTATGGAGCTCTTCCAAAGAGGGGAGAGGGCAACCAATGATCTTCTGGGCAATGACATTAACCCTCTGGAGTGTTTTCCGATACTCTCTATGGGGCAGCGGTAGAAGGTCACCAGCAGTTTTTCATTCAATTGTTGTTTTCTGAGAAGTCTCAGAATAAAATATATAAATAAATATATATAAATAATATATAAATAAAATATAAATATATATATAAATAAAAAGGTGAGATTTATATAGAATAAAATAAGAAATCAAATAATTTTTAATAGATAGCTGCATCAAAATTATATGATTCAAAATATTTTTTAAAATCCACCTTATTCTGTGGGATCAAGTAAATGTTAAGATATAAAGTTGGGATGTTACACCTCTCTTTACGTCCACATAAGCCAAATTACATGTGTTCAGAACCTGTACTGTTTCTTAGATGAACTATGAAATTAGGCTAGCTTGGATCTGCTGCAATATTAATGTAGGAATTTAAACAATAAATCACAATAGGAGTGCCCTATTTATTTCCAAGTTTAAACTTATTTCTAATAAAACATAATACAGTGAGGTAGCTCACAATTGTTTCCCCAAGCTTCTTTAAATTAATCTCCAGTTTAACGACTATATTGCATTTCAGCATTTGATGGCATCAATAGAAATCTATACTATAATATACTTCACAGATTTGTTCAGTTGTTGAATTGTAATATCTCCTATAAATATATGCAGATAATTAAAAGCCAAAATTTGCCATTTTATTTAAAGAGATGAGAACTTGAATATATGAAATTGTCAAATTATTTCAATACAAGCTTCAGAATGTTTTATTTTAAAATTAGAAGAAATCGAGTCCAAGTCTTCACCTGTAAACTAAAAACCTCTGAAAATTCACTGTTTCATGGTTGTGGCTGACATTTTAATTTCACTAGAGAAGAATAAAAGATAAGGGAAGGCAACAGCTGTGTGATTTTATATTAAGGACTATGTTATTTCTAGAGTCAGAGAAAGGGTACTTTAAATTTCCCAGTTACCTGAGTGAGAACAAATTAATTTGCATGGTGGGAGATCATAAATAATTCAGTCCCATCAGGATTATACCATTTCAGAAAAAGAAGGGAGGGAAACTATGTTCATGTCTTCTCCCACTAAAGCTCTGCATGAAAAAAATCTAAGGTACAAGTTGATATGTTAAATAATAATAATTCCTGCTTAGTTTTTCACGAAGGAAAAGGAAAACAGTAATTTTGACATGAAAATTCAACTGCATCATCTCTCAATTGCTTTATGGAATGGTAAAATCCCACTAAATTAACTTTCAGATATATTTGCTGCAGAAACCACAAACTTCATTCAATTGCATGAATTAAAATATATTTCTGGGTACTGGTAGTTTTGGTTAAAAGATATTTTTGGACAACAGTAGTTTTGGAGTACATATTTTATATGATTACAGTGGAAAAGAAGCATGAACATACTTCAGTAAAAAGAAGGGTAAAAAAATGAAAACATGCTTGTTTCCTTGCCAGTTTCACAAATGAACCATTCATGCGTAAATGGAGCAAGAAAGGAAATGGGATTTTTGGAAGGTGTTAATAAGATGTGCTGATTGTATCACTGGGATCAGAGGTGGTGTGTGTGCATTTGGTAAATTAATAGGAAAAAAGCCTTGGTTGTTAATTACAATTCCAGCAATCTTATTGCTCGAGTCTTACCCTATTAACTCTGCAGGGTGCAGAGAAAAGATCAGTTTTAGGGCTGAGGGATCTATAACTGTTGGAAGAGACTTCCAGTGCCCCCTAAGAACACTTTTGTAGTTTGAGTCAGAAGGAATATTCCTTTCAACTTCTTTAAATTTGTTTTCTCCATGAAATCTTCTTGCCTGGATTACTATAATATGCTCTGCATAGGGCTGTCCTGAAAAAACCTTTGGAAGCTTCAACTAGTGGAAATTGTAGCTGCCCAGGTATAAATGGTGTCAGATGTTCAACACATATAACAGCATTATTGCATGAACTGCATTGTTGCCTATGCGTTTCTGAATGCAGTTCAAGGTGTTGGTGCCGTCTTTAAAGTCCTTCATGGCTTGGGATTGGGTTAATTCCCCCATTATTGTTGTGGATGACTCAACTCTGTTGACCTTTTGAAAAGACCTTGAAGACCTGGCTTTGTATCCAAGCCTGGGAAGAACCTCATTTCCTGGCTATATTAACATCTATAATGACATTTTTGTCAACTGCCATATATATTTAATTTTTTACTATATTGTAACTGTTTTTAATTCTTTTATGATTGTTTGCAACACAGAGTCACTTTTTTGAGATGGGGGGCTATAAAAACAATGAATAAATGTGTTGTTACTGTATAATCATAGGCTTAATTAATTACATGACAACTTCTCAATAAGGCAAAATGGTGGCTAATGAGGAATGTTAACATATGACAAATTGTATGTTCTGCATACTAGTTTCTTGTCTTCAAGCTTATAATATAATTTACTGCCCTTAATATTTATGAATGAGATCAAGCTCCATCTCTGTCTATACAGCCAATCAGGTACCATTGTATATTCATAAGCAAAGCAACAGTTGTGTTAGTTTGGTCCCACTACATTTGGTAACACATAATCTTGGAAGCTATAATAATGCATGTTGCAGATAGGAATGCAGTGGAGGAAGAAGGCGAGCAATGCATGTTACAATGTTGAAAACAATGTTGAAAAATTGTGACACAAGCTCTGTCCCATTTGTGTGTCACTATGTGGAATGCAGTTATGAACAGGTTCATTTGTGCTGCAGCAATGCTGGTGATATTTTGTGTGAAAGACAGCAAGATCCTGTCAATATCCTTATAAATGAATCTGAGCAGATAAGATGAGGGAATCTGACATATCTCTAGAAAGGATATTTATTTTTCTTCTAGGCATGTGACTGGTTGATTGATATTCTGTTGAAGTATACTAGACTCCATAGTAGTAACCGCTTATTTTCCTTAAAGCTATTTTATTTCTACAACAAGGTGTTATGATCTCTTAAGAATTCAGTACTAAATATCTAACACATAATGGGGGGTTGGCATCTTCTCCCAACCTGAAATATACATTTATGAATTTGTGTACATAATTATTAAATATTAAATTTAAACAGGAAATGTTTATTTGTTTGATTAAGTTACCACATGCCTTAGATCTATGAGTTGCCAAAGAGCCTTCAGAGTACATTCTTGAATTCATTATGGAGCATATTTTTCCTCCCAAGAGCAGGGAAATGGCTGCCTTCCAAATATTTCAACTATTACTGCCATCAACACCCGTCAGCTTGGCCATTGGCATGGCAGTTATAGCAGCACTGCTGTCTCCGAAAATATTTGAGCCTAAATACCTTTAAAACTGTGACTTTCATTAATTGTGAAAGTAATATGTTATCCTTTTAGAACTGTGAAGTGCAGATGTAGCTCCTGTCTTCATTTTTTCCCTACTCTTGTCCCCCAGGGAATCCAGTATTTACTTTCCCTTTGTAAATGAAAATCCCAAACTCTAATTTCCACGAAAATAGATGCATTAAGCTTGATTGAAGCTTGTGATAAATAAGATCTACTGGAAAGTGAGCATTGGGTTTAGAGAATTACTATTTCAACCATCATTATCCAGTTTGGCTATCTTTTGGGCTGAGTTTGAAATGCTAATGATATAGCATTACTTTTCAACAAAGCAAAGCAGAATATAATAACAGAGTTGGAAGGGATCTTGAGATCTTCTAGTCCAACCCACTGCTTAGGCAGAAAACCTTACACCACTTGAGACAGATCAACAGGCCAATATATTTTAAAATAATAAAATAAACCTTCTGTCACATAATCTTAAGCATTTCTTAAAATGTGAAAGTAAGACCACTGTTCTTGGACCTACTTCAAGATAAATTAACATAAATTGCAGCAATTATTTATCGTAATCCCTATTTTGACAGATGGAATTCTGAACCTGGACATTTATTTTGTAAATGTCAGAGTGATTATGTTTATTATATTCCAGTTAAAATATATTAAAAAGTAAATCTGTTAGAATTATTTCTGCTTCCTTTCTGGATTAAATGGGTGACAGTTTTGAACTGTTAGGCTTTCCCAGATTCTGTATTCTACTTATGTTCAGCCTAGTTATAGCTGTCTACTTTTTTCTGTGGTGTGTTGGGATTCTGCTAGAATGTTAGTATCTATATAGGGGATAAGTTGATAGGGTAACATTCATTCAGGCCTGTGCTGAAATGGAAGAAAAATGAACCAACAGAGAAAGATGGGAACTATTATTTGCATTCAGAGTCTGAGTTTAAGATAACATTTGATCTAAAAGATAAAAATAAAAACATAAGTGCAATAAGTGTACTTTGAAATTTAAAGCTGTGAATGGTTAAAGAAATCCACCTGATTCCTTCCAAATTGTTTTTTTCCTTTTGTTTTCTGTGATTAAAGTGGCAGTGATCAATATTATTTAGGGTCATTCTCTCCCGGCTTTGGGGAGAGTTCATACATTCATGACAACCAAACTCTGGCTCACCCATAATTCTTGCTTTTTACTTTTTTTTTTATAAAATCTGTTTCTGTATGACAGCACCTATCGTCCCAAATAACTGCTATATGGTAAATCTGGTGTTGCCTGTTGGTTGTCAAGAATGTGCTGAACACTCAATTTTTACAGAATAAAATTGAGCGTATTGTATTCCTAAATAGTGTTGCTTCATATTTCAGTACAGAGCATATGAGGTTATATTGTGACCGAATTACGTAGTTATCGAGACTGAGCACACACACATAGTCATTGAGACTGAGCACACACAATCTCTTCTTAAAAACTTCCGGTGCTGGAGCATTTACAACTTCTGGAGGAAAGTTGTTCCACTGGTTATTTGTTCTAACTGTCAGGAAATTTCTCCTTAGTTCTAAGTTGCTTCTCTCCTTGATTAGTTTCCACCCATTGCTTCCTGCCCTACCCTCAGGTGCTTTGGAGAATAGCTTGACTGCCTCTCCTTTGTGGTAGCCCCTGAGATATTGGAACACTGTTATCATGTCACCCTTACTCCTTCTTTTCATCAGACTAGACATTCCCACTTCCAGCAATCATTCTATATGTATTTTAGCCTCCGATCTCCTCATCATCTTTCTTGCTCTTCTCTGCACTCTTTCTAGAAGTCTCAACATCTTTTTTACATCATGGTGACCAAAAAAGAAAAAAGAAACACACCTTTTGCATGTGTGTGCATTTATTCATACATATGCTTTAAGATAAGCAATTGAATTTGAGGCAGGAAGATACAGTGTGGCCTGTAGTTAGCAATGATTATAGCAGTTAATGGATGAGTCTAAACTTGTTACACTCTCTGGAAATGGGTTCTTTCTTGTTGCTCTCTTTTTACTGACAGTTTTTACTGATTTTAAAGCAAATATTGTCCAAGAATCTTGGATTTGTCATTTTATGCTATTTTCACCTCAGATTTTCTTTCTGGTATTTTGCTAGTGTCTCCCAACCCTGGTAACTTATAGTTATATAGAATTCAACTTTCTGGCTCTGGAATTCTGAGATCTGAATTTCTCAAAGTTAGAAATGCCTAAGGCTGCAAAAGGATAAAGAAATGTTAGTATAGAGATGTCTCAAATATGCAAACATGTTAGCTTTTTCTAGTTTGGTACTCTGCAAATACTGAAAGCGGTGGAGTTGTAGTCTTATTCAAGCAGATGGAACTGCAGTTCAGGGAGTAGTGAGAAAGAAGGGATAGAAATCATGTCTGATAATTCCTATACACGGCCAGAAGGAAAATGGCACAAATTTTCATGAATAATTTTCATCACTTTCTTCACTAGGGAATTCCTGTACATCAATGCAGGTTGTTATGGATACAAGAAAACTGCCTTGTTCCCCATGGATTGTAACAAAAGGCTGATGACTGTATTGCTCTTAACAGAAGGTTATGATTGGGTTTTCTGTGTTGTTGTTGTTGAGTATACACAAAGTATTATTTGATTTAGTGGTAATGAAAGTATTTGTCAAGACTAAATTGAAATGTATGTTTCTGTGTAAGAGTCTAACAGAAGAATTATTAAATCTCATGTAGACATTTTAAATGTACTGGGATTTTAAGGTACTCTGTGGTTAGAGAAAGAAGACTTCTTAGTAAATTGTGGTATTATTGTTAATTGGGTAATAGTAGCAGATCCTCTGAATAATCAATTTTTAGAGCCTTGCAATAATCAGCAAAATTGTACCAGTACTCAGAATTCACACATAAATTCATTACCTGAATGAGTTCAGATAATAGTTGGGTTTCTGACTAAAAGTTTCCAAAAGCAGATGGCTTTAGAGAAATTAAAAAAAAAGTATTTCTGATGAGCATTTCATTTTTCAGATTGATTTAGAGGGTTGAATGAAAACAAATAGAGTCCAAAGGGATCCCTTACTAGTAGAACTATAATTTGGGTTGTCTCTTATTCTCTTGTTCTAAGTTTCACCTTGCAGGTGATTAATTAGCCCCAATTTACCTGATCAGAAATGTGTAATGTTAACATGATGTATTTGGTTTTATGTTATCTGTTTTCATTTGCCAGTTGATCAGATTTGAGGATCAGTTTCTCAGTGAAGTTTAATGTGCAGAAAGAAAAGTGATATACAGTATGTAGATTCTCACCTTAGGTAACCTAACACTTCCCTCATTTGAAACAAGAACAAAAGGAAAACCCTCTGATTCTCATTTAACACAGTGTTGCTTACAGCACTGACTGGCAACATCTATTCAAAATTTCAGATCCTTTCCTGACTTTATTTGATGCTGACGAGAACAATACTTGCTGTACTATACCACAGCATGATTGATGGCTAGCATATGATTGTGATAGGTAGGAATGCAAGAAACATTTCTCCATTGCGATGAATAGATACATCCAGTTACAACAGTGGTGGTATTCAAATTTTTTTACTACCGGTTCTGTGGGCGTGGCTTAATTTGTGGGTGTGGCTTGGTGGTCATCTGTATGGGTGTGGCTTGGTCACATGGCCAGATGGGCATGGCTTTATGGTCACATGACCAGATGGGCATGGGTTTATGGCCATGTGGGTGAGCATGGCCAGGTGACCATGTGACCAGCAAACCAAATACAAGTGGTCCTCACTTAATGGCCAGTTGCTTAGCAAGTGTTCTAATTTATGACTGATCTCACCAGATCTACTTGACCTATTTTGGAGTTTTGACAGCCATACACACACATGCGCGCGCACACACTTACTTCTAAACCTGCTATTATATGATTCTGTAAGGATCGCCTGCTGGAGGAGGGGGTTGGACTAGATGACCTCCAAGTTCCCTTGCAGGCCAGCCCTCGATTGCTGTGTGCTTCAAAGAGTCTTCTGAAACCAGGGTTTGTGTCCTTCCTTCCTCTCCTTTTTTTTCTCTCTCCCTCCTTCCATGTATTTATCTACCCATCCATATATCTAATTCATGGTCTCCTCCCTCCCCCCCTCTCTTTCTTTCTTTTTCTTTCTTTGTCCCTTCCTTCCATATCTCCCTTTCTTTGTCTATCCCTTTTCTTCCTTTCACTTCCTCTTTTTTCTTTCTTTCTCTTTTCTCTTTCTTTTCTTTCTTGTCTCTCTCCCTTCCTTTCTCATTCCCCCTTTTTTCTCTTTCCCTCTCTATTTCTCTCTTTCTCTCTCTCTCTCTCCTCCCCCCTCTGTGTATCTCTCTCTATGGGTCTCTCCCCCCCGTATCTTTCTCTCTC
>BHFT01043062.1:0-22701 GCA_004320025.1 Laticauda laticaudata
CCCCCCCCCCCCAAAAAAAGAATTAAGCTTTGGTTGCATGTCATGTCCACGTTCATCTAACATGTACATGAGGGTTATGGAACAAACCATGGTTAGAACAAACCAAAGATTAGCTGATATACCATGACATAGGCTAGGAGAATATTCAAAATGACAGACACATACTCTGGTTAGATGATTTATGTTAACCTCTTTATATTTTAAAAGGAAGCCTATCTATTTTTTGGAATGTTGTAGAGTGCAGTACATCATTTGCATTGGTAATCAAGTCAGGAATACTGAACCTTCCAACTGTGTTGGTAGATAACCATACTGTTAAACCGTAAAATGTAAGAAAACAGAAACTGAAATTTTCTTGATACTAGAGAAAAGATCTCTAAAAATTACTTCTAGAATGGAAGACAGATATGCAAAAATATTGCTGCTGAACAACTAATATAATTGAATTCAGCTCTATCCAATCTTTTCAACTGACTGCAATTTGCTCTGATAGCCTGCAATTTACTTTGATTTGTTTTCTTCCAAGTTTGCATACAATATTTAGAGAGCCACTCAATAGCTCTAACAGATCTGGACCTAAGCGTACTCTAAAAACTTGAAAAGGAATATTCCAATATTATTCTTTGTTGCAGTTAAAACCAAGTCCTTATTAATGGCTGATAGCAGAAACATAGTTTCTTAATTATTTGTATTTTTCAGGAGGAAAGATTCTTAGTTTTGGCTCCAGTTTATGGAATGGTCACCAAAACCATTCCATACTGCCATATTGGGAAAATAAGACTCTTATCATCTGAGTGCTAGATATTTTGCAATTTAATCATTCAGTTCATGACCATGCCACTTCCTAGCTTCAAACTGGGTGGGTGACCAGACAACTGAACACCCAACTCTTTTTCCATGCATTCACTACATACATTTATTATTTGTGCAATTATTTGTGCAACCCAATGTTTGTTACACAATGTTTGTGCAACATAAACAGCCAGTTGGTCTAGTGGTTAAGGTACCAAGACAGAAACCAGGAGACTGTGAGTTCTAGTCCTGCTTTAAGCATGAAAGCTGGCTGGGTGACTTTGGGCCATTCATTCTCTCCCAGCTAAACTTATCTTACAAGTTTGTTGTTGTGGAGAAAAATAGATGTATTAGTCACATTTGTTACCTTGAATTAGATCGAAAACTAACAAAGGCAGGATAAAAATAAGTAAATAAAATGCAAATTAAAAAGGACAGCACCTCGATCATCTCTGTCATTGTTAAGCCAAGGACTGGTGCCATGGATATCCTTGATTCAGTTTCAAAATTATTTGAACAGGGGCTTAAGTAGATTAATTTTACCAGATTAACAGAGTTGGAAGGTCATCTAGTCCAACCCCCCCTGCCCAAGCGGGAGACCCTACACCATTTCTGACAAATGGCAGTCCAATCTCTTCTTGAAAGCCTCCAGTGNCCACAACTTCTGAAGGCAAGCTGTTCCATTGGTTGATTGTTCTCATTGTCAGAAAATTTCTCCTTATTTTTAGGTTGAATATCCCCTTGATCAATTTCCATCCATTATTCTTTGGCCTTCAGGTGCCTTGGAAAATAGCTTGACCCCTTCCTTTTTATGGCAGCCCCTCAATATTGGAACACTGCTATCAAATCTCCTCAGTCCTTCTCTTCACTAGACTAGCCATACCCAGTTCCTGTAACCGTTCTTCATATATTTTAGTCTCCAGTCCCCTCATCATCCTCGTTGCTCTTCTTTGCACTTCACATTTATCTGAAAGAAAGACACTGCACTTAAAAGTACCAGTTTCCCCAGATGGAATATAAGAAACAACAAATTGTCTGCCTTTATTAATGTATTCCTTACTATATATGTAAAGTTTGACATTAGAAAATTGGAAATATCCTCGCATATATCTAAGAATTACAGTTGATAGTCATGAATCCCATAATTAAGTGCTTTCCATGATTTTAGACAAAAATTTTTCTACTTCTGCCAGAAATGTCTGTAGTTAAATTAAATTAAATCTTCATCAAAAGCAAATACTACTTAGCGAGGATGAAGTCAACATTGTGTGACTTGAAACCTTAGAAAATATTAGATGGAACCCAACAAAATTAAGATCCCCCAAATTGTTTTTCATTCTTAGATGCTGATTCTGCTAAGGGGTTTAGGCTGAAAATGTAAGTATGAAGATATTTCATAGACTAAATAGGCTTGTGTTTGACAAACCTCTGCCACAACAGTAGTACAGTTCACCTGGACTGGTTACTCTTGCTTTACTCCCAACTGTACCTCTATAATATCTAATATAATATCTAATTAATACCTCCAACTTGATCCCCAATGTCCAGTTATCATCGGCTGGAGAAAAAACTCTCCCAAGAACATTTTTTAAAGGGAAGAAATTCATTCCAAACCCAAAGTACGTATAAATTATAAATAAAAACCAACACAAACCATGTTGCAGCAATTAATGAGACAGGGCAGGAGAAGGAATTGCAGACTTCAAAAAATAATGAATGCACACAGTTAGGAGGACGCCAAAACCCAGATAAGACTTGACAAAGATAATTCACGCTTTGCTTCCAGCAAGGTGCTAGGTACAAACACTCTTTTGAAATCCTGTTTTCCTAGCTGCAGCTAATGAAGGGAATCAGGGCCCTTTTCTCCCCGGTAAGCCATGTAACTCACATTGCTCCCTTCTTCGTTCCTCTCTGCATGCCCTGGGATGAAGAGGAGGTGACCTTGGGTCTTCTTCTAAATGCCCATCCTGACTGTGTCCTTCCCCAGTTTCTTCCACAGCCACCGGAGCCTCACTCCTACTCCCTGTCAGCTGCTCGACCTCTCCCTCAGAATCAGATTCCAACAGGGGCATGACAATCCATATGATTATAAATATATGTATATAGGATATATGTATTTGTTGATGCCAAAAAGTTGTTAAGACTATGATTGAAATTTGTATTTTTTAAAACTGCAATAAAAAACATTTAAAAAAAAGATCTGAGGGTGGAAGACTAAAACATTTGATGAACAGTTGCAGGAACTATGCCCAGCCAAATAAAGAGAAAGGCTAGGGTTGACATGATAGCAGTCTTCCAATATGTGAGTGGTGTCACAAAGGAGGACAACCCATTCTCCAAACTACTTGAGCGCAGGACAAGAAGTGACTGCAGGAAGCTTAACAAAGAGAGATCCAACCTAAAATTAAAGAGAAATTTCCTGTCATTGAGAACAATTAATCAATGGAACAGCTTGTCTCCAGAAGTTGCGAGTGCATCAGTTGTGGGAGGTTTTTAAAAATAGATTGTACAATCTGGACAGTGCAGTATGGTATATGGTTGGGTCTCCTGTTTTAGCAGAGGGTTGGACTAGAAGACATCCAATGCAGTGGTGGGATTAAAAAAAATTACTATCGGTTCTGTAGGCGTGGCTTGGTGGGAGTGGCAGGGGAAGGATACTGTAAAATCTCCAGTGAAAGGTGGTATTTGCCGGTTCTCTGAACTACTCAAAATTTCTGCTACCAGTTCTCCAGAACTGGTCAGAACCTGCTGAATACCACCTCTGCTCCAATGTCCCTTCCAACTCTGTTATCAACAAGAAAGTTGGTTGTCATTCTATACTATTTTTTTTCTTTTCTTTACTCTCTATGAGCAGTTGAGCATTATTGTTTCATTTGGCCATAAGAAGTTTCTAAAAGAAAGGGGGAGGGGGGGAGACAGACAGCGGCTTTGCCTCCTTCATCAATCATTCTAAGATGACCCATATTGCTCATTACAGAGTAACGAAATGACTTCTACTGCCTGGTTGAAATATGTTATGGTGAGCAAGTTATCTTTAGGAAAGTGGTAGACCGTGACTAACTATGATGGATGATTTTGCATATCTCACTGAAGCAGTAACCTTGTCTCATTAGTATAGCTACCAATATCCACCATTTTACAGCATAAGCAAAAAATATGGTTTATTTGCATTGTCATTTAACATATGGCAATCACAGAACAAAGGAGAGAAATGCCTGGCTGTAGTCTGAGAGATATTGTGACCTGAGTGAATTAAGGAAGGCCAAATGCCAGAGGGAGCAGATGGGTTCTTTTGGAGATCTGTCATTGGAGTTTTTCATTATGATGCAATAATGCTGCATTTCCCACTGTACTGTACTGCATTTCCCACTGGTCTGCCTTGGACTTTGGAATTGCCATCACATTATTGTGACTTTTTATCACTCGACAGAGTAAACAGATGCTATACAAATAAAAAATGTTCAGTATCAAATGAAATGGGGATGAAATAGACCTCTGTTCTCTTTCATTCTTAATGTGTTACAAAATAAATGAATACATAGGGACAAAATAGGCTAGCTATTTCAAAGGATAGGAGAAAAAAGGCTCTTTGAAGGATTGCCGTTGTAGGAATAGGGACGGCAAAGACATCAGGAAAGAAAAAAGCTTTGGGTTAATTACTTCTTCAAGACAAAATGATACAATAATGGCTTTGTGTTGTGCAGAGTGCATAGCTAATTGGAATGCTGTAGGAGTGTTACCTAGCAACTTAACAGAGTGAAGGAAGATTGTCCTGGATTTCTTGTGCAAAATATATTCTGCTCAATGTTACGGGCTATATGATGAAGTACAGTGTCATACACTGTCTAAAATGTGGGACTGAGCAGGGAAACCCAGGTTTCCAGTATACTCTTAGCCACAGAAACTCACTCAGCAACTTTGGATTACTTATTCTAACTTAAGCCACCCTACTTCTCAGGGTTGTTGTTGTTTTGGGAGAAATAAAAAGAAAAAGAAAAGGAAATTTTCACCGTAGACAAATGGATTGTGACAATGTCAGAATCTCCAGAAATAGTAAAACTGACCTGTTTCAAATAACAAAATCTTTTTAGAAAGACTGGAAGCCTCATGTCATGGTTGGCCAACGTTTTGGCTTGTCAAGGCTGCATTGATTGAAGAGATATTGTCTTAGGCTTCACATGAAATATATAATATAGTTAATATATATAAATCACATAATAATATCAAGAGTTCACCTTCTTATGGAGCCACATTATTAACTGTCCAGGGCCACATGCGGCCTTGGGCTATGGGTTGAACACATTTGCTTTATATGGACTTTTTGATGAAAGAAAGCAATGAATTGATGATTTATGGATTTGAAGATTAAGAAAGATGAGGATTAATGCAGAGGTGAAGGGATTTGTAAAATACTTAAGGTGGAAGAACAGTAAAAATGTAATCATCTGTTGAAAAGAAAGTCAGAAGTCTTCTACATGTTTCTTAAGTTTGGTTCTTTTTCTTGTTTAGTTTGTTTTTATTATATGAAAATATGATTCTACATATATCCATACTTTCTTTCAGAAAACAAGAAAGCAATTATTATTTGCTTTGCTGATAAGGAACTAAGAATAAGCCTTAACTGTGCAGTGTACTATGTGCTTCAAACTCAAAGCGTTGTTAGAGACCCCACACACCGATTTCACGGTCTGTTTTTGTTGCTCCTTTCTTGGAGGAGGTTTAAAAGTATTTCTAGCTGGACTACCAAATTCTGTAAGTTTTGTTCCCCACATCATCCATCTGGTAAACTGATCAGATTTGTTTTTCTCACATGTACATGCATCCATCCAAACTGGACTGTGTTGTTTCTCTGTGTCATATGGTATATGTGGATAAATGCATAATTTTGTATTTATTTATTTAGTCATGTTTATGTAGAGTATATTGGAGGTGGCGACCCTTTGAGAGCTGTATGCAATGAAATTTCATTTTAATGTATGCTGGTTAGTGTACATTCAAAGTGACAATAAAGTTATTCTAACTTCTAAATTCTAATTAAGATTCTCAGAAGAAAACTCTCCTAGGAGAAAGAGGAGTTTCAGATAGGCTGCTATACACATATGATGCCATGATAACCAGGGGTGGGATTCAATTTTTTTAACAAACCGGTTCTGTGGATGTGGTTTAGATGGTGGGTGTGGCTTGGTAGTCATGTGACTGGGTGGACATGGCTTGGTGGTCATGGTATTGGCTGGGCGTGGCCAACTCAATATCACTCGCATTGAGGCACGCATCTCCTTGTCTGGCCTCTCATGACTGTGGGGATGCTGCAACAGTGGTAAGTGTGAAAAATGATCATAAGTCACTTTTTTCAGTGCTATTGTAACTTTGAATGGTCACTCAACACAAGCAAAGTACCAGCAAAGGAGGGGGGAAAACTCCAGAGAAGTTCCTGAGACAGGAAGTTTCATCCTGCCAAGAATGTAATATGGGTTAACCGAGAGGCAGTTTCTGTAAGCAATACCAGAATGTTTCCTTCTTGCCTTCCTTAAAGGATTAGGCCAGTAATTTCTTCCAACAACCGGTTCTCCAAACTGCTTTGAATGTTAACAACCAGTTCTAGCAAATAGGTGCAAACTGGTAGAATCCAACCCCTGATGACAACCTTAGGAGTAGACTTCAGAAGGAAAAATATTTCCTTAAGAAAGAAAAACCTAGACAGAAGGTTAGAAAATAGCTAAGGCGGTGTTCATGCTAGTAAGTGTTGAGGTTAAAAAATTGATTTTAAATAAGAGGGAAAAAATGCCTACAGGATCCAAAAAGGATTGGATAGAAGACTTAGTTTAGATTATGGGTGCTCAAATCTATGAAGCATTTTTGAGGGTAAAACCTGGAGATATGCCAAACAGAAGAAATTGCAAATTACTAATCACTGCAGATTTTATGGTGCCAGAAGGGAGATGGAAGATCAAATCAAAGTTTTACCTACCATCGGATCCAGGCCAAATGATACTTCATCTGACTGTGAGAAATAGAAATTGCTGCTGAATTCAACATGCCTTTTTAAAAACTCTGGACAGAACTAGGTCTGATATTAGCAAATTAAAGTGGTATAAACATAAATTAAAACACTTAATTTAAACTCATGTTTTATCCTGCTTAGAACTTCATGTTGAAAATAAATTTGTTCTAAATGTTAGTGTGCATAGAAAAATAAAATTCTCCTACACTTTTACAACAAACCCTCTATGCTGGGAGTGGGAGAATTATTTGCAAAAGAATCCACAACAAAATGGAAGTGAAATTTGTTGATTTATTTGATGAAATATATCTGAATTAGCTTTCCACTATCTCTGTTAGGTCAATAAAATCACAAAAAGCAAAAGTGGAAAGGTATGAGCCTTGCTTCTTTATCTTCCAAATTCTTAAAATTGGTGGCATTGCAATCCAAACTCAGAACGAAACTGATGCTGTATGCCAATAAACCAAAGATTTATTTATTCCCCTTAAAGAAAGGGTCAGGATCTGCCTGAGAGGTCAATCTCCTTGTTAGCCCCGGGATTCTGTCAATATTTAATTCAGTAGAGTACATTTCAGTCACTTGCCGATGATGGAATGGCTCCATAATCAGTCTTGAAGTTCCATGTATTTTTTTGTGTATCTGATTTAATCCTGATGGCAACAAAGTGTACTTTACTTGGAGAACACACACACAAAAAAATCATGAAAAACTAGTTGAGAGCTAGAGCTCATTAAAACCATATAGGTACTAATGGGAAAAATGATGGGGTTTTTTTTTGCTGGCTATCTTGTTCAGCAAAATTAACTACATCTTATTTTTTGAATGCATGTTCATGTGTTCATTTCCATTAAGTGATCCTATCAACATTTCTATCCCAAGAATAAGGAAGGAACCTGCATTGTTCTTTTAGGTAATCATATTCAAATTATTACAGGGATTATTTTTTCCCATATCCCATTTATAATTAATATCAATTATATTGGTCATACTTTTAACCACCAAAATAGCCGATAAAGGAGTAACCCAAACTTGGAAAGTTATCTTATAATCTAGAGAAAAGATTAATATTGGTAAGTAGTTGTAAAAAGGAGAGAGTTCTGTTTACATGTATAAAAGCTCAATTTTCACTTATGTTGTTGCCGGACCAAAAATAATGTGGGAATATGGAGTAGTGTAGAAAAAAATAGTTTGGGAAAAACACATATTGGAAATGAATCAACATCCAAGATTATTTAGCAAACAATATCCAAGAGTGTTTAGAATAATATAACAATCTCCCAACAGAATAGTAAGGAAATAAAAGAAAATGAAAGATAGAAAAGAACAACCTTTGATTGATAAAATAGGATTGGAAGATTACAAAAGCTAATAAAATGATTTACATATGGTCTGGATTGATTACAAAAAGATGTTTGATTCATTACCACATGAAATGTTTGGAAATAGCTGCGATCAGAAAAAACATTAGAATGTTTATAGGAAAAATAAGATGACAGAATTGGTGGTTGGAAATGAAAACTCGGGCTTGTTAACATTAGAAGAGGCATCTTTCAGGGTGACTTATTATCATTCTTATTATTTGTCATTGTTGTGGTCCAACTTTCAGTAATATTGAAGAAAACACATGTTGGCTTTTAAATACTAATAAATTCTCACATTTGCTTTATATAAATGAACTTAAATTTTATGGAAAATCAGAAATTGAAATCTAGTCATTGATAAATACAATAAGAATTTGGATCATCACACATCAAATTTAACTATGGTTGAAAAGAATGTGTAGATAACTGATACGATAATGCCATGGGATACGAGAAGACAAAGAATTAGAGATCACCAAATATCAAGGTCCAAAAATAGAAGTTGAAAGATAATGGCAATAAGCCAACTATAACGATCCCAATGATTATTTGCTCCCTGGATGCCATAACAAAAGTCTTGGATGGCACTTAGAAAATCTGTGCATTGACAAATATTTCCATCTATCAATTACAAAATGTCATATTGCTGGGATCCTCACATATATTACACAGATACATTATGACATCCTAGGTTCTTGGGAAGAACTTGATGAATATGAAAGCTAACACCAACTAAAAAACTGGCAGCTGTGATTTCACACTGATGCGCCTATAAAAATAGTGCCAAAAATGTTTTATCTGTGAATATTCAATTTAGGAATTTGAAACAATAGATTATAAAAGATCATTTAAATTTTGAAACTAAAAATAGTTTAAAATGCAGTGGACCAATAATATTTAATTTAAAAATGGAGAAACATGAGGTTGAAAACATTTCCCTTTTATTGAAAATACTTGATATTTTCTCACTTACAGACTATCAGTGAGGTTTGCAACAGTAATCTGACAGAAACCTAACAACACTTTTTTTCAAATTCTCTTTGGAAATATTTTGCTACAGGGCTTCAAATTTGCATCTCAGTTCAGCTATTCAACAATTATTCTTTCCATGTTTAGAAGTATTACATAAATAATTACAATCTGTAGTCAATGCAGTATCTTCATGATAAAAACATTTTCTATATAGGATGTCACTTGGAGACCAAATATGAAATAATTTTTGAAAGGAAAACATTTGTAGTACTGATAAAGTATGTACAAAGTTAAGATGAAAATGAAAACATAAAGACATAAATATAAAAGCAAAATATTCTTGTCCTTGGCATTCTTTTTTGTTGCTTATTTTAAAAAAATTATTTAAATTTCAATAAGTACCAATATTTTAACATATACCAGTAGCAGTCATTAAATATAATTGTGAAATAAAAGAATATTTCTTGATAGTCTAAATAGCTCTGTGTTGTATAAGTATTTTCTGCTAGATCAGGGCAAGACATCACTGGATAGAGCTCCAGCTATTTTTTAATTCCAATAACCCTATAGGTTAAACGTCTATAGGACCGAAGCCTAAAATATATTCTAAATAATATATTTTTCAGATCAATACTGTGCCTTCAGAAAATCATAAAACCCTTTTTGTGCAGTTCTCTCAATTTTGGAGAAATTCACAACCAATCACCACATTCTCAGTCTACACAACTTTTTGCTCTTCTCTTTTCTATTTTATAAAATTGTCAGTATGGTGTGATACATATTTTTGCATAAAGCTATAAATTCAGACTACCTACAGTCATGGAGTAGCTCAGAAGTAGGCTATCATTTTGGTGTACTGAATGTTGTTTCAGATAACTGCCAGATAGACTTTTCCACTTGACAAATGCCTGCCAAGTCAGTACAGCCAGTCATAAAATACATCTCATTTGTGATTACCTCTAGTTTCTCTCTCCTCCCCATCCTCTTTCATTCTTTCTATTTTTTTCTTGAAAGGTGTATTTCCAAACTAGGTGCTAAGCTGTAGTTATGTAACATTTTTATTTTCTAAGACTATTTACAGGATCCATATGTTAGTATCTGGTGCTTGTAACATGGCAATATTTTCTTCGTTATAAATTAAAGGTCCTATTAAAAAGAAGTCATCTGCAGCCTAGAATCTAGATTCTAGAAGGTACAAAGGAAGGGTCCACAAGCACAATATTGTTTACTCTGCAAAAATTATAACAAAGATTATTCTCTGCTTTCCTGGTATTTATAGATAGGCCTATATCAAGACACTATACCAAAGATTAGAGTGAATGAGAGATAGGTATCTTCTATTGACAACTGAGTCACAGCTTTCCCTTCCTTGGTGTGCTTAAGGAATGAGAGTTTGGAACTCATGATTGTGTACTGAGAATAGGGGAGAACATTGATCATAAATGTGTGGAAAATGTGCAGGCCATTCAGTCTTCTTATTGACCAAATACAGTATATGTCTCACAATTGTAAGAAGGGGAAAGTTATGTTTGACTGGTGTTCAATTAATTGGAACAAATCCATCATCTGATTCTCTACATACAACCACTACCGCAGTCATCCGCAATGTTACACTGTGTTTTGAAATATAAATCTATTTTGGTAATTGAAAAACACCACTGACTATTTTACAGTGAAGTCCCTTCTGCGGTACTTTCTCTAGTTTGTAGAAAACAATCTGGGGTAGTTTTTCTTCTTTTCTTGGTTTTATCTCTCAAAATGGAAGAGCAAACATTTTTCTTTATTTACCATGTTTCTTCTTCCCATCTGTGTTGCACTCATTGCTTTGCAACACCTTTAAAAAAAATTCCTCAGCATTCCTTCCACTACATCCATTCACAATAGTAGTATATCTCTTCATTTTGCCATTCTTATGTTTACCATTTCTTTTTGCATCCATTAAAATATTTCATTCCCTTCTTGTTTAAAACAAGACCCTGCCTGTGTTACTTCTAATCATTCCCAGGCCTTTTTGATCTTACCTTCAAATACACCTCTACTTATTTTGCATAGACATAAATCTATCTGGATGCCTTAAAAAATTGTACACAGCATTACGTCTTTCTTTGAATTGAGATAGCCTCATTTTCAGTGCTTATAACTTGGTATATTATTTTGACAATTGGAAGACATCTGCGGCAGTTAAAAGGCAGTGGATGACTTGGCAAACTATTCTTAGAGGTATTGTCCTTCTTATTTTCAAAACTAAGGAATATAAGAATTATTTTAGCCAGTGTGATTTTTTCCCCCCTTACTCTATTCATGATAAACGAAATGGAACCAGAAATTATGGATGTCACACATTCACTCCCTGATTCCTATTGTGAAAAAAGGCCTGCATTTGAGATTAAAGATATAGAAATAGTATAGTTGTCATAAAGAACTAAGTAGCGTGGATGTAGGAAAATGACTATGGCATTATTGTTTAGCTTAGCTGGCACTGTACTTAAATAAACACTACTACAGTTTCTGGAGTGGCATCCTACAAGTAATAAAATATTGTAGACCTTCCTCCCTGTGGAAAAAGAGATGGTCCTCCATAGAGAAAGAGGTCCAATGAGGATTTTCATTGAGGAACCTCATTGTGTGATAGTATATACTTTTGCCTTTGTGGCTGTCTAGCTAATGAAAAATGAAAGTTCAGTTAAAAAAACAGGAGATGTCATGGCCCACATCTAGTGCTATCAGTTCAAACTCCCAGGTCTCTGAATATATCCACAAAATAGAAAGGAAATATGCTAGCCCAGAGGCTGGCATAATTTCTATACCCAATAAAAACAGTAAGCTAAATTAAGGGGGTGAAAAACAGAATCAACAAAAACAGACATAAAAATATAAGCACCTCTTTTTTTTCCATTGTCCTTATCAATAAGATATAGGAAGTGTCCCTACTATCTGTTCTTTATACTGTGGTACTGTAGGGTTATTTTGTCTGCTATACCATGAAATGTTGTACTTATCATCCCTATCTGCTGTTAGAAATATATGCACAACAGCACAATGGGGCCACTGCTTTTGTAATGAAAACTTTGTTTATTAACATCAAACCTTTATGTGGATGCCAAGTAAAGAAACTTTCTCAGTCTTGAGAAACACCACTGAAAGCATTATCAAGGACTAGAACATGAAATGAAATTTAGTTTGGGATTTTAAGTGAATGTGTGGCAAACTATTCAAAGAACCTATGCCACATAGAAAGACCACAGTAATTACTATTTGATTCTTGGTATTCATTAAAATATCAAGATAAATAACAATATTATGAATCATTGCCCTGTCAAATAATGAAACTGAGCTGTATTTACTGTGATACTCTTTGACTATTTTGTTTTGCAAATCAACAGTTAAAATATGGATAAACTCATATAATTCAAATAATGGCAAGATTTTTTTTATAAATCTGATTCTGGATGGAGGCAATAATAAACTTTTTTTAAGCAAATGATTAATGCTTCTGGAAGCATTGACCATTACATGAGATTTTATATTTTGAATTTCTCTGAGTCAGCTGGATATCCAAAGGGAAATGTCTTCTCAAATATGCTATTGCACTTGAACCAGTTATAGGGAATTGGGATATGCTTCAATAAATCTCAGTTAAACAGCTTTTAATAATCTAAATAAGGTTTATCTATAATTAGCAATATTTCAATACAACTCTAGAGCAACCTTGTACGATTTGACTAAAAACACGCATTTCAATCTGCAGGTCTTTGGAAAGCCACTAAAACTATGCTATAAATAGCAAAATAAATGAATTGTAGGAAAAGTGAACAGAAGCCTAAGGTTTCTGTTTTGGGAAGATCAGAGGTAGATATGAACCAACTAAAAGAGGCAGATCTAAAAGTTACATTCTCAAACTTCTATACTTCTGCACTCATGGTGGATCATAATTCTTGATATGGTTGAGTTGATCACATTAATGCTAAGCCAACTTTACAACTCTACCATATAATCAAGCAGTCAAATGTTTTCATGTCACTTATGAGGTATCATCATTTATAAAAAGTTTGAATGCTTTCATCAATCATGATACAATATTAACAAGATCAATCATCTTTCAATCAATGCATATATCTTGTGACATGTCAAAACCATATTTCATAAAGACAACATTCTAGTCTTTAATTCTCTGCTTTGTTGACACACCTCCTCATTTTGCTCATCCAGCAGCAGGATAAGCCTGTAAGTCCAAAGTACATTCTTTAAGTAGTACAATCTTTTATTTTTATCAAAATGATCCTAAATCACTTGTTTGTGATTTAGCCTTCAGTCAAATACAGAAGTATTAGTAATCAAGTATTCCTTTTATCTGTATTTGTTTTTCTCCCAATAAATTTACTTTCACAATGGGAGAACCGTATTAGATTGAGTTGAAAATACAGTAATGGAACTTGCCTAGGTAGCATTAAATTCCAGTCCTATTTTAGTATGACCAAGACATGAAAAGATGAAACATGTAAAGAGAGAGACAGAGAGGGAAAACCAAATATTGCCATGAATTGCTTCAACCTCTCTAGGCATAGTTACCTAAACCCTGTACATCTCTTCAAAATAAATATCAGCAGTTCAACAACAGTCTCCCTTCAGAAACTTATGAAATTGATTCAGTTGAAGACTTCAGATGTAATTTTTGTATTAAGAGTTGTCCTTATCCAATTTGTGTAAAAACAAGACATAATTTGTTCAGTTTGACATTACAAACAAGTATAAGATTATATACACAAAATACATTTAATAGAAATTAGGAACAACAAAAGATATACTATTATTTACAAAGCAAAACCTATTTTAATAGGCAGCCAGACTAACATCTTTAGACATTTTCATTGGAAGCATTATATTTTTCTTTTGATGTTGAGATATCAGTCTGTTATTTCAAATAGCAAGTAAAGAGAAATTGATGTGCTTAATTCAAATATCTCTCTAGTATGTAAATAGCAAACATTTTATTGCTTGCTTTACAAAAAAAATAATATGTAGAACATAAGTTTTATTATTAGAATCTGGTTACTTAAAAGTTTAGTACAGAACGACTCACAATTTCATTTAACACTATCACAGATTGCAAACTTTACTGCAAATGACTATTTGAGTTTCAACATTTTCCAAAACTGATACCATGGAAAATGTTTTCCATACTAGCTACGTCTAAAACAGAACCTAGAAACAGACTTTGACAGGACATATAAATATACATACACCTATACACATACACAAAACTTACTGTCAAGTACTCTTTTAGCACCATGCTTTCATTCAGAGAAGTAGAATGGATATCCTTAATCATATAATACCATAAAATTGTCTCTGGTGCTCTAACAACCAAGAGACAACCTTTACAGGTGCATGTGATCAGTCTGATCATACTTCCATTGTCATAGGTGCTAAGTAGACTTTCAGGTGACCCCCTGAAGTAGGTGCAAAGTGCAAAATTGTTGCAATGTCACAGGTTGCAGGACATTATTGTTTCCGCGCCTTCAACTTGGGATCAGCAGGTTTTTCTTGAGTAACAGAATATCGAGGTGTGTAACCATTAAATCCATTTACAAAGACACATTGATAGTAGCGGACAGCAGCTGAAAAGAGGGAAGTAAAAAGAACGATCAGAGTATATAGTTGTAAATTAAGGAAACATTTAATCTAGCAAAGCATAGATCAACTTCCCTAGTCTGTTATCAAAATATGTGACCATCAAACCAACTCCTTGATAGAAATTCAAGGAATTGAAGTCAAGCACATCGAGAGACTGATGTAGATTATCAATGTCCAAAACCACTTTCTTCCCTGGTCAGGCATGGATGGCATCAAGAGTTTTAATGATTAAATAAGTGGCAAGCAATGTTTTATCCCACATTTGTTTTTTGACAAACCAAAAAAGACTTTTTTACCTTGCCAACCAAATCTGATATTGAATGGCACACATTATTCCTATGTTATTGGCCAACACAAAATACTGTGAACAAAAATGTCAGCTATGAAGTGACATTTCTCTTTCTTCATTGCAGTTATTTCAGAATATACCCTTTTCTGGGCGGAAAAGAATTACAAGTAAGCTCCTCAGTATTAGTAAATAGAAAATTAGAAGTCAAATATACAATGGAAATGCTAATATATATGGACCCAAGACACAGTTTATGCTCATTTATATTCATTATCACATGACTTTCATATACAAGTTGTCTGAAATAATGGGATGGAGCTTTGGAGCTTCAAATGTGTTTTCTTTTTCAAACGCATAGATTGCTGGGCAATCTATGGCCTGTGGGCTCCGTGTAGATTCTGATTCCCTGGTTGCTACTTCTAAAGAATCTGAGCATACATTGCAGAAATTAAAGAAATTTGATGATGGCATAATACTAGTTTTTATTCACAACACCAAAAGTAAAAGAGAGAGAGAAAGAGAAGGAGAGAGGGGAGAAGAGGGGGGAGAAGGTAATGCTTCTTTGAAATGTAGGATATTTATTTTGACTTTTAGAAGTATGGAATGGTGAAAAGGAAAAAAAAAAACCCACCCAAATTCAGTCAAGCGATCTAATACGGTTGTGTCACCAGCTATCACTGTACTCATGCCTCATGAAACAACAGCAACAACAAATAACAATAATAATGGTTTGTCAGACTGGGAGAAATGATTAGCTTTTGCTCAATATAGCAATAGCACTTAGACTTATATACTGCTGTATAGTTCTTTACAGCCCTCTCTAAATGGTTTACAGAGTCAGCCTATTGCCCCCAACAATCTGGGCCCTCATTTTACCAACCTCAGAAGGATGGAAGGCTGGAAGGCTGAGTGAGCCAGTCAGGATCAAACTCCTGGAGTGCGCGGTGAGTTAGCCTTGCAGTACTACATTCTAACCACAGTCCCACTACAGCGCAGTATAGTATGAGTTGCAATGATACAAAGTAGAATGTTCAATGATTGCTGCCTAGGTCCATGCCTTCTCTGCAGGTGGTGGTGATCCACCCTGTCAGCCTCTATGGAAATTCCCTCTGTCCTGCTTTCCCTGCTTTATTAAATTTATTTATTTGTTACATTTATTTGCTGCCCATCTCACCCTGGGGTTACTCTAGGCAGCTTACAATAGTAAAAATAGGAAACAATGATTAAAAAATGTAAATGTAACAATAGTAAAGCAATGAAACTATAAAAATAAATGAGGAAAGTACAACAATATGAATTGAAAGATGTGTGGGAGAAGTAGGAAACACAGGGGAGAAGGGGGCCAGCTAATTAATCCAGTAGCCACCTCCACTTCTGCATTTGGTCCCCAGACCACCTGTCAGAGCCAGGTCTTCAGGCTGTCAGAGCCTGTGATATAAGGAAAGGAAAAGAATGAGCTCTCCCCTGATATTTTTCTTGCACATCAAGCAGCAGGAAGACAATGCCAATCATGGATTTGGAATCTTTGTCTTATCTCCCATGGATGTCAGTGGGTTAGAAATCAATCAGAAAGGAAATGGAAGAAGGGTTTAAGGCTCTAGCACAGGGGTGTTAAACTCGATTTCATTGAGGGCTGCATCAAGGTTGTGTTTGACCTTGGGGGGGCCCAGAGTGGGTGTGGCCAGGAGGGCATGACCAGCTCAACATCACTCATGTCAGGGGCACCTATAGTGGCCCAAGCGCTCTACCAGTGAAAATGGGCTCCTGAGCTCTGTTTTCAACTGCAACTATGTCCTATAACCCTCTGCCAGCAAAAATGGAGCTTGGGAGTTCATTTTTGCTGGCAGAGGCACCACGAGCTGGTTCTTTGCTGTTTCCAGGGTGATCCCATGGGCCATCTTTAAGCACCAATGGACTGAATCTGGCTCCTGCCCTTGAGTTTGACACCCCTGCTTTAGCATCAGACTTTTCATTAACCAAATTGCTCTGTTGGTTTTCTCCTGTGTGCCATGTTGATATTTCTTATATAATTTGTACAAGGAGATATACAAATTATGTGCATATTATCTGTGTACCTTTGCAGGCATGCACCCCCCACAAACAGAGTTTCAATTATGGGGAGTATTATGAAGATATATTTTTGTACAGTTTTCCATACAAGACAAAATGAAACTAGAGAAAAGGTGTGGTTAGATTTGCTCAAACACAAATCTTATTAATGCAGCTCTGAGTCTTTAGCAATAAAATGCTTGTCCTCTAAAAGGGACTCCTTTTTTCTTGGTGTGCAGTTTTAATGCTGGTCATGATATTTGATGTGTCAAATAGCTTGCAGCCACCTAGGAAAGATCTGAATCGAAGGCCTGAATCTTGACCTGAATATAAAAATATTGCTAATTAGAGACAATTCTATCTTGAGCCAAATATGTAATGAGTTATGCTTGTGGGTCAGGAACAGGTCACTCAGCAGACATCTTTCATTAAAGCAGAGTACTTTGGCAGCAAAGGCAAAGCAGATGGAGAGTTCATTAACACACTGTGTCACAAAACAACATCATAGTTCACTTTGATTAACTGGTCCACTGAGAACAGATCATTTTATTTTATTTTATTTAAAAATCAGAAATAGCCAGGCACTCTTTGTCATTGTAAAAGACGAGCAAATATTTGATGTTATAAGTTTGTTAATGTTCATTTGGGCTGCATGCGAATAAATAGCGAGCCCTCCATAAACTATTTTTTCTCAATTGTTTCCTCAAAGTGTTTGCACTAGGAAAATAAACAAAAAAACAAAAACCCACTCTCAATTTTCATCTTATGTCCAATCTGTGATGAAGTTATCCAGCTGGATCAAAGGGACATGTTCTTTATGGCATTTTTTTATTCCTTGAACCTTTGCATGTCACTTAAAAGAAAGAAGTGGTTTCTCAAAGAATGAACGGATTGGCAGCCTTCAGTGAAGAAGTGGAGGAGGAAGAGCTTCATTCATGTCATAGGCAGCTAGAGAGGGAATAGGAAGTTGGTCCTGAGATGGACAGGCCAAGGGTACAAGTATGCAAAATAACAAGACAGAATTAATATATGCTACATTTTTAGTGCCCTAATAACAACCCTAATAATGCTCAAATAATTTTGATCCATTCAAATCCATGCCATATATTCCTTGGGTTAAAACCCCCCAAAGAAGATACTCTCTACAATCCTACAACTGAAGATTGCACTGGCAGCAGTTAAGATCTTTGAATATCTGTTGTGCATACAGGTATGAAGTTTGAAAAGTATATTAGATGTTCTGTCCACAATAGATTTGTCATTGAAAGAAATAACATTGTGGCAATGAATTTTTCCAAAAGCAGTACTCCATATGATATACAATTATAAATGTGCATGTGTGTTTTAACCAGCTTCTTACATATTTTTTGTTACCTTGCATTGGCAGAGGTTTTTCCAGGCATACTGTTTGAATACTTGCCAATGCTATCAATGTCACCAGTAAAGCATACCTTATACACAATATTTTTGTTTACAACAATTATTGGAATAAGAGAAGGACATGGCTGCTAACTAGAATTGTTATTCAAGCATTCAGTCTCTTCCAATTCTTCATGACCCAATGGACATCATTTTGCCAGGATTGTCTGCCAGTAACTGCTTCTTGACATTTCTATTCTGACAGCATCAAGTATATTTTGTTCTGACATTGCAAGTCTAAATAATATACATATTTTTGGAGCATTAAATTTCCTTTTTGCCTCTGGGGACATTACTGCTGAATATGTTTTTAATTCTATTCCAGCCAACATCAGTACTGACATCTGTGACTTGCTCTTAAATCTTCTAATATCATACTGACATAAATCTGATTGTGAATATTCTTTCCTGGCAAACTCCTTGAGTGGGTTACTGTAAAAGCGAGGGAAATCAGGAGACAGGAGACCAGCATAACTTCAGCTCTTTATTCAAGGTATAGATCTGTGTTGCCTTTAGCGAGCCACGGCAGCTCTTCTTATAGAGCTAGCCGGCGGCTCTCACCCAATGACAGCTTTCTGAATCTCCCGAAGAGAGATATAATCGCAAGGTCGCCGAAACAAATGGAACTCCACAGACGATGTGACAACACACCCCAGAAACCCGAGACAGATTCACAGAGAACCGATTGAACTCAAAACGAAGCAAGCAGCTCAGAAGACAGAATGAGGGAAGAAACGCGATCAAATGGTCCAATCAGCCATTCAGACAAGCTCAGATGCAAGAAAGTAACATGCAGGTTACATCAAGCCAGGCCATGCAGATGGAGGTGATCCGGATATATTTCGCATGGTGTCTGGGGACCATTTAAGAGGTTAGTGCCAGCTTACAGAAAAGAGCTGGAGAAAGAGACTCACCATTAAGACTATCAGGGGAAAGAATCCGTAAAGGAATTGGACACTTCCATGTAACTTCAAAAGGTATGAAAAGTACTTCCCATCATATTGTTGACAGAAGACGCCAAGCTTCTGAGTCTGGAATGGTTCGCGCATTAGGGATCGAGGTGACGGCATCCACCATGTTTGAGGAAACAGACTGGGAAGAGGTTTGATTAGGAATTCCAAGAAGTGTTGCGAACAATAGGCAGTACCCGGGGCCCCAATATATTTTAGCTTGAACCTAATATTGCCAATCCATCTCAAACAAGACGAGTTCCATTCACCTCAACACAAAAATAGACGAACAATTAGATTAAGCTATGCACAAGGGTCCCCCTGGACCAATAGATCATGCCACGCTGGGCAGACCCAAGTCACCCATCAAACCAGATGGGGTCTGAGAATTTATGGGGACTATAAAGGACACTTACCAACGCACTGCACAAAGTGATACAGTTCCAGTGTAACAGTCTCTACATTACTCGGGGTGAAAGTCTTTGCGAAGCTCAACTTGGCGCAACATATAAAGCTGCGTCGATGCGAGATGTGGAACACAAGCTATCGGTGACCACAGGGGGGCTTTCCGGTGCAAAGGCTCCAGTCGAGTCAGTGTGGCACCAGGGGTGTTCCAGAGTCTAAGTGAAACGGTTATCCGAAGAATTTATAGGAGATGCATATTTTGTATTGACGTGTTGGAGCGTTGGCAAAACCAGATGACTAATTGAGGAAGCTATTCTCAGAGAAGTCGAGTCAGTAAAGATATTAATAATGCAGAGACTTAAGTCAAAAGAAGTAAAAGTGCTAGTTTGCGCATCTTGAAAAGTTGAGGTCCTGGATATCTGTGGACAAAGCGGATCCACCGTACCGCAAAAAAAATAAAGAGCAATAAAGGAAGCCACTCTGGAAACTCAAATAAGTGCAGAATTAATAGCCGTTCTGGGATAGTCAATTTCTTACAGTGTCTTTTTGCACAGAGAAGGAACAACAGCGAAGCTCTGCATAGTTGTCACAAGAACATACCGTTTGGTCCTGGGCAAGCGGGAAGAGGCGCCTTCTGGAACATAAATAGCTCCTCTACATCACAATCGGTCTCATCCACTACTATGAGAAACCTACCATGAACAGTACCTGTGACGCCTCCATTCGGCAATCAGAGCTATACTAAGCCATACCTGCCAGACAGGCAGACAGTCACTGATTTGCTTACTGTCTCGAAAACAACATCAAAGTCAAAAAATTTTAGCCAGCTCGACAAGAGCACTCCTGCAGCGGTTCCTGCGGGCCAATTAAGAAAGGAAGCAGTTTTCAAGAGTACTTATACGGTAGGGATTACCTCACACTAACCATAAACCACTACTGGTGATCCTGGAGGAAAACAAGCACCCAACATAACGTCACCGGATGAAAGTGCTGAGTTGCCTACCTACTCACCAACTAATTGACATCGCCCACGGAAAATCATCCACATGCGACGCATCTAAGCCGTTCCTTAACAGATTACGAAGAAGACCTGCACACCACTCATCCTGCAGAATATAGATATTGCCTACTTCCCAAACCTGACAAGATTGCTGAGAGAGAAGAGCAAAGCGGAAATGCGTGATGTTTTGAACTGGGTGGTAAAGTCGATGGCCTGTGAAACGAGCAGTGTACCGATGTAAACCCTTCTGAACAGGCAACTGAATATCCTCGGCAAAAGGATGTTATTACGAGTGATAGGTGTGTTCCAGCGCTGACACAGCAAAATTTCATGAGGACACCTGGGCATTGTGAAAAATGAAATTTCCCTAGCATAAGCTTACGTTAGGTGGTCAGAGATCGACAAAACCATGAAACCTGGGGTGCGCTAGCAGTGTGACTAAATGTCATGCAATCCAGGCAAACCGCCCGATTAGCTACGCAAGCCTCCAGTGGGAAACACAAGGGGACCATGTTGTGGAGGGGTCCTATAGACTTGCAGGACCACATAAGGGCAGCACTTTCTTGACGCTAGTAGACGCTTTACTTTCCAACTGGTGGAGGTAAGCAGACTGTGATCTACCATGAGGAGGCAAGTTACAAAACAACTAAAACAGAACTTTTTCCGCACCCACGGCTACTGCTACTTTGAAAGTATCTGATCAACGGCCACAATTTTACGGCTTGCATTCGAGCAATTTCGCGCAGAATGGGATCCGACACGCATGTGACTAGCGCTGTTATCTGCGGCGAGACGGGGCAGGTTGATATGAATCGGTAGAGACACCAAGATGGCTTTAGAAAAGATGACACTGGTAACATACACGACAAAAAAAATAAACTGTTACATACAGGCATATAACACCAAATGCAAACAATAAAAGCCGCGGAATCTTGAAAATGGTAAGAAAATTCACTCGATTACAATCAGAAACGACGCACCAGCTCTCCAGCTGGTACCCGGCATTTAATCCAGGAGACACGATCGTATAGTCTAAAATTTTCAGGACGCCTAGTGGTCTACCCGCACAATAAGATCAAGTTACAGGCCCGCCGTATATCGCCTGTGAAACAGAGGACGGAAAAACTGGAATGGCATGTCGACAAATATATTAGATATATTTAAACAGTACTGAAAACCCAGAAACTCACAAAGCAGACCTAATAAAAAAACTAGAAGGGGGAACCCAAGACAATTCATCAAAAGAAAGTAGAAAAGTTCGACTTACAAGACAATCGACAATCGGACACGTGCCAACCAATGCAAACCGTACCAGAATAAAAAACCGCGAAATAAAAGAAGAATACAAAAATACTTCGCCTGGGATAATGAAGACAGATGAGTACAGAGGAAGATGGACCCGATCGGAACCTCGCTGGAAAGGAACAGCGCAAGCCAGCTCAATCAGCGGCCTGAAAGACGCGACGGGAAAAAAGAAGCGGCGACACTCGAGCGATACCAGAGTAGACGGTGTGGAGTTTGTGAAGAGCCTGACTCACCTTCGCGGCTTCAGAGAAGAGCGGAGCAACAAAGATCCCTTCAACTGGCTGAATACCAGCCAGACAACTGAACTGCGCAGGTAAGTAGGCAGTAAAAAGCCCTGCCTACCTGGCCACTACGTCCGTAGGATGGACCATACTAAAGCGGAGGGGGTGTTACATATTAACATACTATGTAATTACCTAGACCTGATTGGCTGAACACTGCACTGTGATTGCCGAATGGGCACGATGGTGATTTGGTTAGTAAGAATCTTCCGTGATTGGACGACCGATCGCGGGAGATTCAGA
>BHFT01043064.1:0-13668 GCA_004320025.1 Laticauda laticaudata
TCCTCACTATCAGAAAACCACAGGTTCACAACATCAACTTCAATCGCACCAAAAACCCTAGCCCTATAGAAAACATCGCAGCCAGCAGAATCATCAGAGAGCCAATAGAGATGAAAAAAGACCTGAAAGCATGAATAAGATGATTTCACCAGGACTGTCAAATCATTTTTGGAAGGCCTGCCACTCTCAAATAGGAAAGATCTCCACACCACAAAGCCAGGCAAACACCTGGCTCCCACAAAACAGGACTCCCTGCTGATACCTCCAGCTCAAACACAGCCCCAGCCAGGCACCTAGATGAAAACCTAGCTTCCTAATAGGATAATAGCCCGTCCTTTCCACGTGAAGCCAAGCTAGCACTGGAAAGCCTCCTATAACATGGATCAAAGGGTGTGCCCAGCAATCAAAGCCACGAAAACAGACAAAAGAAACCAGAAACACAAACAATCAGGATGTTGAAAAAAACCATCCTGGCACAGCAATAGGCTTAGCCTCAAATTTAAACCAACAAACTGTTGAACGTAGCCTGACCCACATACAAACCTCAATATAGAAGCCTGATGATGCAGATGAGATTCTGCGTTGAAACGTTGCTACAAACTTTTTAACAGCACTACAATGCACGTGGGACATATATCCCGCAGGGAGAGCTGAACCAGCCATATACCATATATATATATATGCCAGTTCAGGCTTTCCCTTCGGGTATTATCCCACGTCATTGTAGTGCTGTTAAAGTTGTAGCAACGTTTCTTGAGCAGGTGAAATTCTCATCTGTCCATCATCAGGCTTCTGTGATGGATGTGGGTCTCACAGGGCTCTGTTCTCAAATTCCTGAGTGCTGGTCTATTCTGATTGGCTAGAAGTCTTTCAGGTCTTTGTTCACTGGACTGGAGTTTATTGATTTCGCGCTGTTATCTTGTTTCTTCTGTCTGTTCTTGTGGCTTGATTGGCTGGCAAACTCTGTTCCTGCTGTTGGAGCTTTCCAGTGCGCTTGGGCTTTGTTGTGAAAGGACGGCTGCTATCACATTAGTGAAGTAGGTTTCCACCTGGGTCGCCTCTTGGTGGGGGTGTTTGAGTTGGATGCATCAGAGGGAGTTCTGTTTGTGCTCAGGTGTTTGTCTGTTTTGTGGTGGTGCGAGATCTTTTCTATGTTAGAGTGCAGGCTTCCAAAATGATTGGACGTTCTGCTGGAATTCATCTTCTTCTATTCAGCTCTTTCAGGTCTTGAATGCTTATTGCGTTGGCATCATCTGCCTCTTTACTCTTTATTAAACCTCTGAAAGGCAGGGAAATGTTGTAAAACAGGAGGATTTATATCTTGTGCTCCTGATTTAACTTAGTGTTATTTCATCAAATCCCAAACTGACTGCTGTGAAAATTTTCATTCAACAGGTCATGCCCTGTTATTTCTTGTAAGAAAATCTCCTAAACGATAAGCATCAAGGTCACATCTCTGCCCCGCCGTCCAGATATCTGGATCGTCAAATGTATGTAACAAGGACACAGCAGATCTCGATGATGCAAATTCTTCCCTATCGCTTGTTCAGTCCCTTCTGGTCGTGTCGTAAAGTGCTCAAATTTGCCACTCATACTCATAGCGGAGAGTCTGTACTGCAGTCACCAAACGATACCTTGGCAAAGGACCCTATCCAGACATGGTGGAGGATGTACGCGAGTATGTTTAATGCGGCTCTCTCATGACATTGCTCAACGGAAGCCTTCTCCCTACGGCGAATGGAAGATACCATGCTCGCGACAGGCGGCCGGACACACGTCGACTGTGCTACCTCTCTGCTAAGAAACGCGCTATCGTGAGACTCATGATCGGGCACTGCGCTGCTGTCGACCATCAGTCTTGTAGCGGATACCGAGCAGATACAGCGGATGCATCTCACAGACGCCTAGTGGATACCTAGAGGATGGCAAAGCGTTTCAACTGTGCATGACGGGGCGGATAGCATTGCGTACAGCCATGCAGAATATAAAGGGAAGCCAGCTCGCAAGCAGGTCAACCTCTTACAGAGGAAAGACCTGCTGCAGACACACATCTTCAGCCAACAACACATAAGGGGAAAGAAAAGAGAAGCCTGTGCCTACTCCATTGCCAGCACCTGCAAATAGAGGACAGGACACCTCCCGACCAACCATGGACGCTAGGAACTCTGGCTTTACTGCTACGGCAGGCTTCTGCTGCTTAGGCTGGCTCCTACTGGTGCTAAGACTCTAGTTGATGGCTGGATGGCTTTCTGCTGGTGGCTGACTCCCTGGCTGCTGACATATGAATGGTGCTGCTGCTGGATCCATCCTGCGCTTGAGATAGCTGGCTGCTGCTCAGTTGAATACTGCTCGGTGCTGGCTGATGATGATGCTCGCTTGTCGCTGCTAGAACGTGCATGAGGTGCTTCTGCATGGTGGTGCGACCTACTATGCTGCTGCTTGAGAAATGCTCACATGCTGGTAGGCATGACTCTAGCTGCTGCGTAAACATGCTAGGTAGCGCTGCCTGGCTTGCATGCATCGGAGTTGAGATGGTGATGATGAGATGGACCAGCCCCTAGGACCTCAAGCCCTGACTGATGGCGGGACTGGCACAGAAGCCAATGCCAGAAGGAGAGGGGACAGACACGGCCACTCACAGATGACACAAGAACAGACGGCACACAGGTCGAGAGAAGATCGACCAAGTACTACCATATGCAGACAGGAAAACACATGAGGAGGGAGAGCATTTGAGCTCGAATCGCGCGCAGAAAACGAGAACGCAGTACCTTGGAGGAAGGGACAACAGGCTCAATATACGAGACACCAAGCAGAAGGCAGAAGCGGCTTGAGAAGAGAGAACAGGCGAGAAGACCTGCACGGCTACACTTCAAGAATGTCCTCCCTGGGTAGCCCCTCGGAGCACAGTGCAACCCACTGGTCACGGGACACCCGACTGCACAACATCCTCCCGGCAAAGACACCGGCCCTCGCTCGAGCCCAAGGCCCACCGGCACCTCCGTCCACAAGCTCCACTGACAGCCATCAGATGAATAGTAATGTCATGCGACCAACAAGTCCATGACGAGGCTAATAACTGGGGAAAAAGGGCCGAAAGGACTTTTTTATTTCGACCGACTCAACCGCACGAGGCAGAAGCCCTCTGTAATTCCTCTCAGCGCCACAGCACACTCCGCCACCGTCCTACTCTCTGGCCAAGAGATTCAGCTCTGTAGTCCAGGCAGGTAATAGCATTTGGGACGATCCCACACATGGGGACCCCCCCGACGCGGCACTTCACCCATGGCGAGCAGCGCGTGGCAGGACCCCCTATGACGCAGTTGGGAGCAAGGGAGAGGGACACTTACCACCAAAGAATGAACCACACCCACCCCCATCCCAGCTCCAACCTCACATAGAAAGCATTCAGAGAGGCGGCACCGGAGGAGGCAAGGAACTCACACTGTCCTGACTGGAGAGTCAGGCAGACACACATCAAAAAGCAGCGTAGAATCTCCTCTCTCAGCTAGGCTACAGACTGACATACCATCCTCAAACTGCTAAGCCCATTTCCTCACCATACGTCAACACAGACCCTCATGAGAATGTGCCGAAATCACAGTACCAGGTGATAAAGGAGGGATCACCGGTCTTTTGCACAACCCATCAGGGCCCAGCTGGAAACCTGCTCTGACCACGAGGTCCAAGGTATCTGCTCACTGTCCACTACCCAGGCGATGTCACAGTCTTCAAGGCATTTCAACATGCCCCTCACCATACCAAAGAGTCTAATAGGCTACCCAGGAGTTCCAAACAGCCAACAGGGGCAGCAGCCCTCCCCCAATGTTCCAGCGACCGATGTTCCTCGCCTGCCACACAGATCTGGCCACCGATGCACAGAATGCTATGATGCCACAGATGCCACCAATGCCTCACCTTCACTTCAGCTTGGCAAAACCAAGACAGACCCACTACACTCCTCCTTCCCTTCCACCACCACAGCCAAGCCCGCAGGCCTCAGAAACATCTGTCATCGGTGTTGGGCTGACATCCATGTCATGGAGAAGGGGCCTTCTCAACTATCATGGGACTGAGCCAGCTCTCTGAGAGCTTCCTGACACACCATCCCCTGTTTGTCCTCTCGGGGCCAAGCTAACCCCCCAATGATGCCTCAGACACAGCACTTCCAGCCAACTGCCACCTCCACAGCCCCTGGACCCATTCACCTACTGAGGACCAGAGCATCCATCAGAGTAGACTGAGAACAGATGCCAAGAGAACTGGGTTGCTACCTGTTGACTTTATACTTTGCTTTGGGACACTATTTACTTGACTTCATTTTGCTTTTATATAATAAAGTCCTACAGTTTGTTATTAATAAAAGGTTATCTTTGCTTCACCACACTTGGGTTCAGTTTTTTACTTAATAACAGTCTTGGTAAATTTAGAAATGGTTTAAGCCTATTGCATGCCTTGTAGGGATGGGTAAGGAATTAGCTGTGGGATGAGACAGCTATGGGATCTGCGGTAGGGTATAAGGATAGCGTGGGATGGATAGGCTGTGGGATGAGTGGTAAGGGATACCAGTGGGATGGGCAGGGATACCTGTGGGATGGGGCCAATAGCTGTTGGAATGGTAATTAAGCTGTGGAATTGGGTGATGGCTGTGGGATAGATCGAGCCTCCAGTGCCAAGCATAGTGGGACTGTTATTGGTCCACCGCTCCCCAACTTGCCACACGATATGGCCCTTTATTAATCAATAACAATGTTAATCAATTGATCAATATATTTCAACATAAACACAACTCTTATTAATGCCCCTGTTCATTGTAGCTCGAAAAAGAAAAAAATTTTTGTTTTCTTGTTTTTTTGTTTTTATTTTCTTTATTTTTTTTATTTATTTTTTCCTTTATTACCTGGCCACTCAACATACCATGGCCCACAATCTCACAGTGTGATGATAGAGACAGGCTGAAGGAAGCACTCACATCTAACCTTTCGTCACTCATTCCTGATCTATGCCATCCACTGCTCCAACCCTTGGGTAGTTCGCTGCCGCAGTGTCTTTAGGAGAGTTGCCTGCTTCTTCCCTTCACATGGAAGCTCATGTTGAGGGGCCTGGCACATCCACAGTGTCTATCAGGTTTCGTCCTTGACCTCCTTCCCCCAGCCTCTCATTGTTCCCTCCATTGCCTTGCTTGGCGGTCCTACACAGTTCTGTACTGCATCACTGGGTAGCGGGTGCAACCATGAGAGAGTGCAGAATGCAGGCAACTTCCCAGCGACTTGTTCCGGTCATGGTCTCTCGGTGATTGCTGCCATTTTAAGTTGTGAGAATAACTGGAATCTGTTGGCCAGGCGATGCAAAGGATGATTCTCCACCACCCGTCTTGCCCTGGACGCTGGTAGTGAGATCTTCTCTTCACGGAGTGACGGTAATCTGAGAAATTAGCGCGCTTTAATGAGGTAGGTTCTATGAGGGGACAAGGCGTCATCCTCCATGATGGAAAGTAGGGCACTCTTGTGTGTTGCTTGGGCAGGGGGCCTGGATTCTGGAAGCCCTGATGAGGTTGCGTTCCAAGCCCCTTCCTTGGAGGTCCTGGCTTGTATACCTTGGCATCATGAGCTGCCCGTTAGCCTGAAGCATCGATGTTACGTGAATTGTAGTCAGCATCACAATGGCCAAAGAGGATGATGGCTGAATGAAGCCTTGTTAGTTGTGATAAGTGGGACCCTGAGTATGGCTGGGAGCTTTTGCAGGCCACGTACTTCCATCTATGGCCTCCAACGGTGTTGGGGAAGTTCCACTTGCTGATACCACTGCTCTGCAAACTTTCTTCCAGCCTTTCTTCAGTGGTGGGCACTGGAGAAGCTTCCTCCTTGTAGGTCTATTGAATGAATGCCTGCATCAACTTCTCTGACCACAATGACTGACTGGTGTTTGTGCTGGCACCCTCCAGGCGTACTGCAATGTTTCATGTACGTTGTTCCTGGAGGGCCAGGTGGCGCCAGAGTCAGTTGCCACCATTACCCCAGGGATCCAGGCTGGCCAAAAGTTCGGTGTTTGCCTTGATTCAACCTGGGTGCTCAAGCCGCTCACAAACTTTCGTCAAACATTGCTGCGTTGGCATTCCTCATGAAGTTCGTGGAATCACGAGTGTCTTCATCCTCAGCTCCACCATCAGCTTGCTCATACAGTCTTGTACTCCCTAACGCTCTTCTTCGCGATGCCATCTTTCGGACCCACACTCTTCTTGGACGGCTCCTTTACCTTGCGCACTGCGGGCAGAAGATGGGCGGTACCAAAGGAGTGTGCGACGATCCATGGTAGAGATGACCATGGATGATGTGAGGAGCAAAGAGCAAGGATGCAGGCTGAATAACCGCCAGTCCATGCACACCAGGGCTGCTGGACTGAAAGTGAGATCCAGGTGATTTCCTCCCCCTTTTTATAGGAAATATCAATTTTCCACTAGGTGTCCTTCTGCATCCTCTAGACATCCTCTAGACATCCTTAATATCCGAGATACGTCCTCTATACGAACGTTTTTTCCATTTTAATGCTTTATATGTGAGCTGCATCCACTTTCATCCTTTCTATGTCTGTGCTACTAACGCTGCGCGGACGTTCCACGTCTGTTTCGCTTCCTCCCTCTTTCCGTTTTCTGCTGGAGTGGATGCGAGTTGAGCGGATGCGCAGCGGATGCCGAGCGGATACAATGGACGTGTAATGGATGACGACGGACGTAGAACATTTGTTCCCCGTATGTGTCGCGGATGTAGAACGGACACAGCGGAAGGTTCATCTGCTCAAAAGGTTTTGTGCAGCTCCAAACTTTTTGAGCGGATGAAATCTCAGTAGAAGGATGCTGGATGGATAGAGAGTATGAGAGTTAGTGCGGTGTGACATGGGCTTAAGAATCTGGTCTTTCTGTAACATTGCATGCCATGTCAGGTATCTTTGTGTGTTACAATTATACATCATAATGCATCTTGAAAAATCCTGTTTCCTATCATTCCTAAATGTCTCTGGATATCTGCTTTTCTTGACAACACTACGTGTAATCTAACACTGATTGTATTAATCTGAAGGTTGACTTCTTAAGAGCTGAGTTTCATAGGCAAGCATGAATCATGGACTTAAATATGAGAACAATATCAACAACTGCAATCTAATATTCAGTTATAAATCCAGGGAAGAAGCACTTCGGAGATTTCATTGGAATTAATTCGGGTTTTGCCATCTAAAGCTGGTAAGCTCTTCAGCACCTAGTCAACCCTTCTTAATATGGAAGTTAAATAGATTTGACTCCAGTTTGAACTTCAGTAGGGAACGTCTAATAATCTCAGGGTTTGAGACTATAGTAGGTTGATAAACCAAACAGGAAAAAAACAAAGGCAAGCCACTTGTTCTATTTTCAAGAAAATCACACTGATGCAGAACCAAGCTCACCTGAGGGCCATTTCAAATTTTAAGAATGCCTTGCCAAATTTCTGATCTTTTCCTCTTTAAAAAAAATCTTTTTCCAGATTGCTCTTTCATAGTCAGGTAAATTGGAGCAAAAAGGGCATCCTTACAAATTTGTAGGAAAGCGTTCATATTCCTAAGAAACATCTTTCTCACTTGTTTCTACAGAAAGTTGAAATAGATTAAAGTTTCAAAAGCCTTCACCTTCACTTTAGAGACAATATCTACTTTCATCTTCCAGAATATACTAATGAATGTGCCAAATGCTCCAGGATTTAAGGGAGAAAAATCCATAATAGATCCAAGCTGATATTCCTTTGTTCAAGTTAATGGGCTTCAAAAGGAAAGTAGTAGGGATAGATTTGAAATGAGTTTAGATGACCCAGATTCTTACACAAAGGGAACTGATAAATAAAGGTATCGGCAAGCTTGTTTCCTTCACTTCAGGCACCTCAGTTAAATCTACTTTTCAACCATTTTTGCTACATATTATCCTTCTGGAAGTAGCTACTGTATTGGAAATGAGAAACCAACTTCTTTCTCATCTTAAAAATCTATGTAGCTTCATTTCAGTAAATCTTTAGAGATGGCAGGTGGATTCACATATCACACCAAGCCATGGATTCTTTAACTGTGGTTTAATGAATAAAACACAGTGAGTCTAAATGCAGTGAATATGCTATCAGCATAGCTGGCTGGAGAATTCTGGGAGTTGAAATCCTTAAGTCTAGTTTAGATGATACACCTTGATACACTTTAACATATCACATTATGGTGTAACTTTTGGTATATACTAGACCTAATTCTTATTCTTTAGCTTCAATGAATAGGTATACAGTAATTGTCTGATAATTAACTCAGTATGAGAAATCCAATATACATATGTAAAATCAACATGAGTTTTCTCCACCATGGTGCCTGTGAATGTGGATGATAGTAATCATTTCTAGTAGAAAACATCTACTATGTATACACTATGGCTTCCATTAGACCCCAATGTTGATGCCTTCCAGATGTTGGAATCACAATTTTCTCAATTTCCAACTAACAGGACCTGAGAGGTGTCAGGTGATTAACTATATGTCTTGATAAACTATGATTGTAGAGACATGTCATTTATTTTAGATTCATCACTTTGCAAATAAAAATAAGGACCTTAAGATGGACACACTGGTGTTCTTCAAATGTATACCCATAACTAATGGAGAGGAATTGCTGAACATCCTGGAAGACACTCTGCTTTTCTTTTACCGAGATTGTTTAGGTACTCAATAAAATCTCAGTGTTTTATTATATATCAAACTGCCTATCTGCTAAGCCAGAACAGACTTAAATATTATTCTTCCCATTTATATGATTTTAGCTGAGTTTACAGAATTGTTAATGTACTTTGTCTTAAAATATCTGAATGAACAGGTGTTGTTTTATAAAACCTAGTTTAAAGCTTATGGTACGTGATCTCAACCTAACAAACATAACAAAACACAGAAAAGCAAATCATGTCTCAGTTCAACATTTGAACCTAATCCATAGTGAACTGCAAACTCTTGTCTTCTCTGTCTCTTAATACTGTTTTGGCTTAGAAGTCTGGCTCTGGACAGAGCCGCTAGCTTTGTTTTAGTTGCTCCCATTAATAAGAAAACAGAAATAATTTTGGAACAAAGTGCTAGTGCACCCAGATCTTTTAGTTAGGGGAAAATCATCAAAAGTTGTAACTTGAGGTGATGTCTAAATGCTGTGAATATGCTATCAGCAATTTTAGAGGTAGGAAACAGCTTCCCACTCAATTTATCTTCTAGAGGCTATGAGAATAGAGCTCAACTTTGAACACAGCTTAGCAATTCACAACAGTAAATGTTAGCATGATATCTTTCTGTAGAGAATAAGAAAGCATCTTAATAAGTACACACATTAAAAAAACTGGCAACTATTCAACTGGCTTCTGTTGGATTTTTTCCCCCCTTTAAGATAACAGCTTTTGGCCTTGCCTTCTGAAGCTTTCTAGCTGTTAGTCTAGCTGTTATCAAATGTTGCATTCTTAGTCAAGCTTTAAAATAAAACCAGAGAAAGCCATCTCAAATTACATTTCATCTGATACAAATGTTCTTTGTTCACTCTAAGGGATTAATTTTTAAAGAGGGATTACTTCAATCCTTCTATTATAATGGTTCACTACATGTAGATTCTTTGCTACTGTAATATTTTTCCTGCTTTTCTATGATTTGTTTTGGGTTTGTACAGCCACATCAATATGATTAAAATCATACATAGAAGTGAGAGACAAGATATTTGTGGCTTACTCTGTATAGCCCATGTCACACCGAACCAACGGATGCAAAGAGGATGTAAAATGGACAAAAACGCTTGCCATCCATTGGAAAACGCGATGTACTCACTGCCTCCACTTTGCTTCCTCTCTATCCGTCCAGCATCCGTTTATTGACATTTCATCCGCTCCAAAAGTTTTGGGCTGCCCAAAACTTTTGCGGTGGAAAAATGTATCCAGTTCGGCCGTTCTGCCATCCCGCTACGAATCCGCTACGCATCCGCTACGCATCCCGCTAGGCATCCGTTATTATGCATCGTTATGCATCGCTATACCGTAGGCAATCCCGCTATAGCATTCCGCGGCAACCTCGCACCTCGCTGGACCGCAGGGGGAGGAGGCCGGGGAACGGATGCCCCAAGAACCGGAAGTGAGAACCCCCGGATGCTAGGTGGATGGCAGCATGGAAACCAAAGTGTTTAAAACCGAAAAAAACGTTCGCAGGGACCTATCTCGGATATTAAGGATGTCTACAGGATGCCTATTAAAAAGGTGGGAGCAACTCGACTGCATCTCACTTTCAGAACATCAGCCAAGCTGTGCGAGACCTCTGCAGCCTTTCATCCTGACTCTTCATTCTTCCACAGGCATCCAGTCATGTCCAGCTGATGGATCATAACACAGTCCTTTTGGCAGCCGCCATCCTTCTGCAACAGCTTAGCGAAGCCATCTACAGGGCTCTGGTGAACTTCTACTAAGGGAAGAAAAGGAGGCATGCCAAGGAAGCGTCTGGGTCGAAGATGCGCATCGCCCAGAAGAGCAGAGTTACGGCACATGTACAAACAAGCTGATGGTGTGAGCTCAGGAACAGAAAGGACACTCGTGTGTTTCCAGAACTTCGATGAGGACTGCGCTCCTAGCCCATGTTTGATCCGAAAAGTTGTGTGCAGCCGGCTGACACCCCAGGCTTTGACCATAGCCAGAACACCAACTTCCACCCCAGCCTTTGGAACCTGGGGCTCAAAGTGGCCACTTCACTCTGCACCACCTGGCCTCCAAAGGACCACCTACAAAGCACTGCAGTACGGGTGGAGGTGGCCACACAACACCGATCAGCATTGTGGTCACAGGAAGTGGTGACAGGCCATTCATCGAAAGAGCCTACAAGGATGGGAGCTCTCCAGGCCCTTCCCACGTTGAAGAAGCGATTGGGAAAGAAATTCCGTAGCAGTGGTATCAAGAGGTGGACTTTCCCCACACCGTCTGGGCCACTAGATGGGAAGGCACATGGCCTGCCAAGCTCAGCCAAGGATCAGCGTCCACTTACTTTTCCATCTACGAAGGGCCTTCCTTCAGCATCGGTTCCCGTTTTGCCATGTCGCATGCTGACTACAGTTCATCTACATCCGATGCTTCAGGCTAACCACCGGGTCATCTTCGATGCCCGGGCATACAACCCGCCAGTCACCCTCAAGGAAGGTGGTTCTGAAGCAACCTCATCGTGGGGCTTCCCAGATCCAGACCCCCTGCCACCGACATGCAAGATGTTGCCCCTACTTCATCATGGGGGTGACACCTTCTCCCTCACAACCTTAACTTCATGAAGCCCACACCTGCCAGACTCCTCACCCGTGAAGAGAGGATCTTCAACTACCAGGCTGGTCCAGGCAAAGGCGAGATGGTCGTGAGAACGGGCCGTTGGCATCCTATGGCCAAGCAGGTTCCAGGTACATTTGCACTCACCATGCAGCATGCGCTGAGAGACCGTGAGGAGGGGAAATCGGTGGAAGCTTCGCTGGCAGTCCCCTGCAAGCAATCCATGTGCACGCCGCTACCGCAGGTCCCTTGGGCCAGAAACAGCGGTTGTGGACGTCCCAACAAGGGCGAATAGGGGACATGGAGCCTGGGAATGGAGGCCGGAGGAGCACCTCTGAAGTGTAACCCCATAGCTCTCCGACCCTCTCTTCTTCCAAGCAGGCGCGTGCTTCCAGCTTGGCTGTCGCCTGTACAGCCGGTGGGTCCCCTTTCTGCCCCATAGCTATTCGGTCATTCTCTTCTCAGCCAACTCCACACCTCATCCTCGTGCACGCTCCTCAAAATGTAGTACTGCCTCCTCTCCCCGGTCCCCAGCCGATACGCCTTCTTCCTCCCCTTTGCAGGAACCGAGATGGCCTCGATCAGAAGGGCTCCCAGTGGTTAGGGGCTGTTCCTCCCACCCACCAGCCGGCCCGAGCAGGCCCAGCACCCAGCGGAGGATCATCATGCAGTCATCATCGATCGATTTCAGCATCAGATCATGGGCAGTCGTCCTCCTCCCTCCACGGAGCGAGGATCATCGAATGAGGATAATCATCATCGATCAATCATCCAGCAACCAGCAGCAGCGCCAGCAGGATCATTCATCATCAGCCCAGTACCAGCAGTGGCCAGCACCAGCAGGATCAGCAGCAGCAGAGTAAGCAACAGCAGCACCCAGCAAGGTCACAAGGAGCATGAGGCAGGAAAGCGAGTATGACGCCCAGACCAGGACACGAGCAGGGACAATGAGCAGAGGTGCCTATCGTGAGCACCGCAGCCAGGGGACGAGGCAGGACCCGTGCAGGACGAGAGGCCCAGCCTTCAAGCAGAGTAATGCACCAGCAGGAGAGCCCACCACCCGCCAGGGAAGGCCCAAGCCCCTTCCCCAGCCAGAAAAGCCCCCCCAAGAAGAAGCAGATCATGGACGGCAGCGGGGTTGCCCTGGTCCCCTTCTTGCCAGGATGCGGCCAAGGTTGCTGAAGGCTTTCGCTTCCTCACCCCATGTATGTGGGTTTAGCCGGCTGGACAGGGGAGGCTGGAAGGCACAAGGGCTGGCAGGAAGGCTGGCACCAAGGCTGGCAGGAATCAGCACGGCAAGGCTGGCTAGGCCCAGCCACCCCAAAGGCTGGCAAGGAAGGCTGGAAGGTAGCTGCAGAAGGTGGGCAGGAAGCCCTGGCAGGTAGGCTACGGCAGGAAGACTTGGCACGGAAGGCTTGGCAGGTAAGGCTGGAGGAAGCTGGCCCAGGGAAAGGCCAGGCAGGCAGGCACCCAACGGTTGGCTGGCAGAGGCAGGCTGGCATGCAAAGGCTCGGGCAGGCAAGGCATGCAGGCCAGGGCAGGCAAGGAACTCGAAGTGCCCAGCCAGGCAGGTCTTTCACTCCGCGAATGAGGCTGCCATGTGCCGAGCTGCTTCCCTTTATTCCACGTGGCTTACGCAATACGATCCCCCCCGCAAGCCATTCCGCCCAATTAACGCTCCAGCGGATCCGTTCGGCTTGCCGACTGGGTCGCATCCCGCTAGGCTTCCCGCTGGTGCCATCCGCCTTCATTCCGTTCACGGCGTCTGCTCTGCATTCCCGCTGATCCCCATTCCTCATCACGCGCCGCTTGCTGAGTGTCCCTCCCCGGAAGCCTCGCGGACGTGCCATCCCGCCTCCCATCTCCGCCTCCATCCGCCTGGGCTTCCGTTCCCGCATCCACTTCTGCAGCCGCCTTGCGTCCTCCCCGCGTCCGTGTTATCCGCTCCCGGTTATGCAAATTTTTGCCCCTTGAGAGCGGATAAACAACGGCATGCGAACATCTTTTGCTCAGTCCGCTGGGTGGTCACTTGTTGCATCCGGTGGGCAGTGGTTACGTGACATGGGGCTTATGCTATATATACAGGAAGCCTTAAAACCCTTACAGGCCCCAGTGAATTATTGGGGGGTGATTCACTGCGTGTTATATTCTAATGTCACTTATGCCCAAGATTGATATACAACATAAACTATGCTTCTATTTTGTAGGCCTTTAAGAGAAAACTTCCCAGAGCTGACCTGCAGAATCGATTTCCCTGCAGGTTCCCAAAATGTGAAATCGCTATAGCAAATTGGGGCGGCCAAATGTCTTAGGGATAGTTATTCTTCTCTTAAAGATCCTAGATCTCTCCTCTG